>CAKNYM010040153.1:7428-32804 GCA_932195095.1 Andricus curvator
GAATGGTTAGTGTGTGATATCTGACAATTGTTGTAATATAAACATTTTTAACTACGATGAAACTATTTGCTTAAAAATAGTTTCATCGTAGTTAAAAATGTTTATATTACAACAATTGTCAGATATCACACACTAACCATTCAGTTTCTCTTCAGCTTGCATTGTTCCACAATGCATTGTGGAACTGAAATGGTTAATGTGTGATATCTGACAATTGTTGTAATATAAACATTTTTAACTACGATGAAACTATTTGCTTAAAAATATCTCATCGCATCACAAACCTTTGAATTTAAAAGAATCCTTTTCATTTAAACAACTACATATTTTGAAGTTACATATGGTTCCCACTGAGATCATACGTGCCTGTGACATTCTCAAGGTGGGGGTGAAAGCAATTTTAGTGGGAGAACTCCCACCTCACTGCGCAGAGCGCGTACGCGACATTAGTCGATTGCCGGCTCCGCTAGAAGCGCGCAAACTCGTGGAACTCAAACTGCTTCGATATCTATACCTCCCCACAGAATCATCGTGTAGCAAAGCTAAAATTCGACCGGCATTCTCGACTGCTTTCTTCGTTCGGAAACAAAAATAGGATAGCATTTTCTTTCATCGTCGCTTCGCGAAAATCGTGTGTGGCCCCCTTCTTCTATCAAGGTGCTTCGTTAAGAATAAACACGAGCGCCGTTTCACGTGCGTGGTTTTTTTCCCCTGTGAGTGTGTGAGTGGAGCTTCTTCATTTTTAAAAGGGATAGGATTCAAATAACGAGATGAGCACACCAGTGAAGAAGGTGCCGATTCATCTGCAGGTGAGAATCAAGACAAAATTGCACAAACTATCGTTTAAAGGGTTGAAATCGCAAAGTGTTTCCGCCTGGGGGTTGAAATCACGAGCCACAAAGCGATTTCTTTTGAACCCTCCCACGCCCTTTTGAGCTTGCAGATTATAGAGAATCAGCCCCAGTTGTCCCAGCTCAGTTACATCCCCCTGGGTAAATGCAGTAGCCTGAAGGGATGTCTGGTTTGGTGGTTCTGTAGGTCAGAGAGGGTTTAACCAAGTGGAATTGAGGGTGGATGTTGTTATATCCTGTATATTAAGAGAAAATTGCCTGCATGTTCAAATCCCAGGTTATATTGATTATATAAAAAAGGGAAAGAAGGATATCTTCTTTCTCTTAAACTGATAAGGGTTGAAGCAGGATTACGATATCCGGGGCGACAAATGTTTAATGCGCATTTTAATAGGATTTTTTTGCGAAAAAAACGAATTTGATACTTTTAAATCGATACCTCTAATAGTTTTCTTAATACCGATTTTTAATATTAAAATTATTGATATGCTTTCAAATTGAAACACATTTTTAGGTGCGATAGATTATCAGCAATGCCTGATTGTACATTTTTAACAAATCAACATAATTTTAATATAAAACAACCAATTTCTCGAAATTTAATCGAGATATCGATTTGAAAGTGTTAGATTTGGTGTTATTGTAAAAAATCGTTTCGGAATCCATATTGCAAATGTTAAGCCTCGGATTTTGTAATATCCCCAAGGAAAGTTAAACATTTTAATTTGTCTTGATTATAGTTTTCGAATGAACTTTATTCGTAAGGTCTATTCTAAATAAAACTAAAATGTATATTGCCCTTCCCCTCCCCATAAGTACTATAAGACCGGGTCTAATCTTACCTAATTATACATAATTTAACGACAAAAATAGTATGAATAATGCGCTATGCGCTTTTGAGGAAATATCAATAAATTAAGCCAAAAGGGGGACTTCAATTTAGAAAAGAAACTTTAACATTGATTAAGAAATACAACCTCTAGAACTTTTTGAACGAAAAATTCGGCATAGAACCAGGAACAAAACCCACTTTCGAAAGTAATACGACCTCATAGAAAACAAATCCTATTAGGTTCTATTTGCTTCTAATAGGCATTTTTAATAGGGGCGTACCGGATACAAACCACATCAGATCCTAATAGGATCCAATGAGGAAGTTTAAAATTAACAAATACGAACCGCACAGAACCGAATTCAAACCGATTAGGTCCACTTAGAAACCAATAGCCAATACGGTACGAGTGCCGAATACAGACAGATTAGACCCTAATAAGGGCCAATTATAAAGTTCACAGTCTGAATAGAAACCACATAGAACCAGGAATAAAAAACCACTTTAGAAAGTAATAGGACCTGAAAGAAACAACTCCTATTAGGTTCTATTTGCTTCTAATAGGCATTTTTACCCGGGCGGGTCCGAATACAAACCACTTCAGAACCTAATAAGATCAAATTAGAAAGTTCGAAATTACCAAATACGAAACCGCACAGAAACCGAATTCAGAGCCGATTAGGATCCACTTAGGTTTCACTTAGAAACCAATAGCTAATAGGTACGAGTGCCGAATACAGACGCACTAGATCCTAATAAGATCCAATTAGAAAGTTCACAATTACCTAATAGAAGACCATATAGAACCAGGAACAAAACCCACTTTCGAAAGTAATAGGACCTCATAGATTCCACATCCTATTAGGTTTCTATTTGGATTCTAATAGGCATTTTTACTAGGGGGGTGTTTATGAAAGTCCCTACGTTTTACACTACCAACGTTCGGCGCGAATTTAAACGTATCACTTCACCACAATGGGCGATCGAATTTTGGGGAATTTTTAAGCCAGCAAAACGAGTTTTGAAAAAAGTGGCCCATTGTAATTTATGCCGTGCCACCCGAGAATATATTAGAGGACCCAGAAATGAATTCAGGTGCCTACTGAAATTACCTACATAGGTCCCTATATAGATTCCTATGTAGGATACTACACAAGATTTCTTATAGGATCCTATACGCCACTAATCCTAATATTATTTACTTTCTTAAAAAATAAATTTAAAAAACTTCAAAGAATTATAATATTGATAAAGGACTATAGTTACAGTACTTGGGTCACCCCACAGTCAAGAAAAACTACTGCGCAGCTAGCTCTTACAGAATACTGCTGCGCAGCATTTTATTTTATTTTTGAAAATCATACAGGTTCCTGTATAGGAACCTATATAGGAACATGTATAACCAATCTATAGCAGTTCTATGTCTGGAGGCGTATAGGGTCCTATACGGAATTCTATACATAGGATCCTACATAGACTTATTAAACGTATTTCCAGAAGTAGTAGTATTAACAATTTCTTTGAATAAGCCCCCCCTCCCCAATAAAAATTGCGTTAATCAGTTTCTTTTTTAAGACGGAGTTAAAAATAATTAAATCTTGTTACATATCTAATTAAACCATATCTTTGAAGTAACATATATAATAATTAACTTTTCTGCCCATTTTTTGTCCCAACTAAAAATTTTTCTAAGTGTGCTGTAGTGAATATTACGAAAATTGGTTTATTGTCCAAACGAAATGTTATTTATTTTAACAAACTGCGTTTTTTTCATTTCTACTAAATTTATATTCATTCAACAAAACTTTCCTGCACAATAACGTTTTTGACCATGAGTAACTATTTTAGAGTCGAGAAAGATATATGCATATAGCGCAAAACTTCGCAGTGCAAGTTCCTACACCTTTTTGAGGGCCTAGTGGTTTGGATAAAAACATTGTCAATGAAGGTTCCAAATCTGTTTGGTGGGAACCAACCAAAAATGTTTTAATACTGAATATTTTGAAATTAAAAGAGTTTTTATTCTTTTTAATGAGTTTTTATTGTCGATAATAGTACAATTTATAACTTTAAGCATCGAAAAATAAACCAATATTGCATTTCGTAAATAATAATAAATAACAATTTGTGTTTTGATGTTATTGTGTAATACAGTTATGTCATTTGCAGATAGTGTACAACTTTAAATGCAGCATGCACTATAAATATTTCTAGCTGGAAGAAAATATTTATTAGGCACTGTCTAGTATTACGGAATTTTCCGTAACATTAACCGGTCAAGTATAGCGCTGGGCCGTAATCTGATCAAGCTGGAAATAGATTAGGTGCACGAAAAATTCCGTCATACTAGACTAGACAGTGCATATTTATTAATGGCTGTACATATAGCATTTCTTGCAAAAATAATAAACAAGAACTGATTTAAAGATAGTCCATCAAGCAAGAAAATTTCATTGACCAAACTTCATTCAGTTGATGGAACTCTTTTCTCAATTTGTTGCAGAGAAAAAAGTATTCTTTTAAGAAAGAGGGTCTTGTTTGAAGACAATGTAGACTTGTTTTCAGGCAAAAATTGGGCTTAAAAAAATATGCTTATAGCTTAAGTTATGTTTATTTACTATAATATAAACCATCCTACCACCTGAATATTTTTTCATAACATGTACGGATTTACTTACGGATTGGAACTCGGATTATGATTAAATTAGATTAAATTAAAATGTAGAATCTTAAATGACAATACGTTACTCTCTTGCTGCCACACGCCAGCCCTTCATTAACTCATTAAAGTTGTAAATCCCTACCTGAAACAAAAGACAATTTAAACTACTGTTGTTGTTTGAATAAGAAAATTTACGTTCAATAAAACAGCACCACATGTGGAATACTAAAGCAACCAGATTTGCTGTTCCTCTATTTTTGAACACACTGAAATAACATTTGTGTTATATAAAACACAGATAGACACAATACTATCTCAACAAAGCGTCACATATATGAAAAACATTATTGATAGTGTCTTCATACTATGCGCACACATTTAATTTATTACACTCAGAAAATACGATATTGTGCTACAAGTGCGGAAATTAGTGAGTTCCACACGAGTGTAAAGTTTGCTGTACGAGCCAGAGGCTAATCAAAGGGGAGTTTGACACGAGTTGAAGATGAGCCGGAAACGACCCGAAGACGAGCTGATGGCAAATACTGAAAAGTTTACAAGGGTTATAACTACCTACTTTTAGCATATGTTGCACACGATATTTTTTGTAAGAAATTCAAGGAATTTTCGCTTAGAGAAAAATAAAAACAAATTTTACAGAAATTTTGGAAATTTATGGTAACATTACCAAAAATTTCCGGAAATTTCAGGTATCCAAATATTTCCAAACTTTTTGATAATTTATGGTAATTTATCGGTCATTTGTGTTCCAATCACTGTTCACTTCTCACAATCAGTCTGTCAAGCAATCCTGGAAAGAAATTTTGAATCGTAATGCGCAAACGCAACAGCTAGAAAAAGTAATCTTGCTGAAAGTTGCGCAAGCGCACAGCTAGAAAGAGTAATCTTGCTTGAAGAGCGCCAGCGCAACAGCTAGAAAAAGTCTTTTTATAACTGCTTTTTACCACGGTTTCGGAATTGGTCACATCCCGCACGCTATACATGCCTCGAAAAGCTTTATACTTTGTATAAAGCGAACATTCCGTGCATGTGTTACAAAAAAATGCTGTTCGTCCTCGACGAAATCGTTTAGTTGACTGCAATTTGGATGATTAAAAAAAATTGGTCACGTGTACAGAAGTTTCTCTACGAATAAACGCATTTTTTTGTTACGAATAGCGGGGACTGGAAAAAGGAGATATTTGGTTAGAGAGGTGTTTGGTTAAATAAACTTTGTGTTAAGCCACCCAACCTCATTTGCTTCAATCAACCAGTTTGTTAATTTTACGTAATATATTTAGTTCATTTAGTCCAATATGTTTGTCGCTTTAACCAAATATTTTATGAGTATACACCAAATTACTTATGCATATTTGGTCAAATCAACTAAATTTTAGTAACCAAAAATTTTGTTTAGATCATCTGAATATTTGTTTGTTTTTATAATAATCATACTATGGTGTACTATGATGTGTTGGTGTACTCATGGGTACTATAGTTACAATTACATATTAATATTTCATGCAAATACTAAACATGAATTCTGATATATTTTTTGTTTTGTTGCCTTCTATTATCAGGTGTCGCTCTACTCCAATTGCATGAAATATTGGTGCGGCGTATCTCTCGTGGCAGGATGCCAACATCTCCGGATGAGTCCGATTAAACATGCCGACAATTGATTTTACGCATCAGCTGATTAAAAGGAACTTTATTTTTAATAATAAAAAATTGTAAACAATGCAGTCAAAATTCAGTCAAGCAATCTTGTTCTAAACCAAAAGATTAATGCAAACGTGAAATCTAATTAAATTAGAAAAAAAAAATATTTTGATGCTATAGGATAAACAAAACCAATTTCAGTATTACTGATGAAAAATATAAGAAGTTTGCCTTATTCGCTTCAATTTTTCATGTAGTATAAACGCGCTCTTCTAAAAAAAAAGACTCAAATGCCCCTGATTGTAATTTGATAAATATTTAACTAGTTGTAGGGGTCAAAGCTTTTGTATATATGGTCCATTAATTATCTCGTTTGCTGCTCTTTAGACATTATTCTATTGACGCCAGAAGTGTTAACGACTTTCGCAGCTAAAACTTGTTTTTCATTAGGACAGTCGCTGGTTCACGCAAACGCGTTTCACACGAGTAATTAGAACAGTACGATGATTGTAGCATATTTTTCGAAGCGCCAAGCGTTTCCACTTACATATTTAGCCTTGACTTTGCCGCTCTTTGTTATTCGAATTTCTACTTGCTGCGAATAATGATTATCACAATTTGAAATTATTCATGAAAATCACCACTTTTCTCTCATTTGTGAATTTATAGCACTACTTCCTTTTGCAATTGCGTGTGTCTAACAATATTATTTATTCTCATTTTTTCTTTATAAGCGATAATTTCCTTAATATTACGATTAAAAATGTACTTAACAGTATAAGTGCACGTTAAATAATTATTGTTCCGCCTTTTAATTTATTTGAAAAAATTGTGTAAAATTCTTATTCAAATTTCCTATATTTCTTGCACAATACCGTAACAAAACATTATAGAAAGAAAAATAAGAAATTACGACATGCGCGTATGAATGAAATTCTTCTATGACTAAAAATACTTTTTGTCACGATTACGGCAATTTTTCCATGGTTGGGATTAACAACACAGTATAGCCCGCGGTCAATTATATCTTAGCAGTGGATTCACGTAACCAATCCGCACATTCGTATGCGAAACGCGCAAAATAGAAAAGTTGCATAATCCGTTTAAAGTCACGGCTAGAACGAGTTGCTTTTTCCACGCTTTCTTGACTTTTTACTTTGTTTGTCTTGCACCTTTTCAGGTAACCAGACACGAGTTTCCAGACCTTACGCACTTTCGTATAACGTTATTTTATTTTTAATTAACATGGTTTGATTGGTTCTAGTTTCGACCTTATGTTGACTTCTTACAACTCTTTTTACAACTTTCTATAGAAAACGATTCATTGACAAGAATCTTTTTGTAACGGAATACTTCTTTCAGGAGAACTTGTTTCATATGTACAACTTTCTTCATATAAACTTCATTATACAACAACTATATAAAAGACAAGTCAAGAAAAATTCATAGAGTAATTACTGAATTATGTTATGATAACTTTATAAAACAATGTATTCTAAGGCAACATATTTCAGAGATTTGGTTGATAATTCCAAATCAAATCATTAGAATTGTTCAAAATATGAAATTGTACCATTCTTACTGTTTTTATTTGAAGTTATATAGGTACATTTTCACAATTTCATTTTTTTTGTTTGCTCTGACTTTGATTGTACAAAATTGCGTACATATAGTTCATTTCTGCACACTTATTAATTAAAATTTTCACTTTTATTTTTTGAACTTATTTATATCCTGTAATTTTGAAATGTTGATAAATGATTAAAAGTTGTTATGCTTTAAATGTAAAGTTATTTACTTTTCGAGCTTTAAATTCAAACATTTTCAATTCAATTTGTGATTTGAGATTTTTAATGTAATTTGGATTTTACAGTTATGATTACTTAAAATTTCGTTTTGAGAAATTGTGAATGCATTAAACATCAAATTGTTCAATTTCACGGCTTTGATTTTTTTTTATTTTTAAGATTTAATTTTGTAACTTGTCCATTTTTTAAGCTCCGACGAAAATTTATTCAATTTTATTTTTAAACTTTTTCTGCACAAATTGAACAGTTTATGGGAATAATTACTGTGAACATAGTCTAAACATATATTTTGCTCTATCACTATTATTATTATAATTTACGTCTAATTGCATTGTCTGATAGTATATTCATATGGGATTGTTACGACTGTTGTTTCCATTGTGTCAGTTATAGTTATAATGTCTGCTTCTCTGCACCCAAGCTGTAAATCATTTAGTTTGCTAAGTCTCGTCTTCATTGCCACCTATGATACTGTTTTGCACTTCTTGGGTCAATGAGCCAGGTAAATTCACCATCACATTTTCGTTTCGCAGACAGTAGGCAGTGTGAACTATTTCAAACCAATTCACACCTATCATGAGCCATACGAGAATCCCACATTACGTTCTTAGAGACGTCCTACAATATTCCATTACATCTATGTGGGTTATATGAAAATAAAGCTGAACATAATGAGAATTTTGATTGTAATCTAATAAATTATATATTTTTCTGATACGAAATTATTTTAAAAAAATAATATTAATCACAGAAACTTTTAAAAGAGAATGTGATTCATTTGTAGAATATAGGTTAAAAGTTTAAATTTTCAGGGGGAGAAAATCTTTTTTTTAAATAAATAAATTGAATAATAATTAAACTTTAATTAAATTTCAATACGATTATCTTCAATTGTTTGAAAAGGAAAATTTACGTCTTGTCCAAAAAAATTGGGGGAGCTGGAAAAGGGGATGGACTAGTCGTCCCGAATTTCGGGAAGACGAGACACGTCGAAAATTTAATTGGATTATTTCACGAATTATTTTTTACTAAGAATATAAAAATTTTCGGTCAAAAAATTAATTCCGTGTCATTTCCTGGTTTTTTACGACTCAAAACATTTTCGGCGTAATGTATTTTATAATTTTATTTTCGCAAAGATATAAAAATGAAGTAAAGAACGTTGCATTTTTTTTTGAAAACTTGTTGGATTCTAAGTTATCTACGCGAAATTAAAATTGATCGCTCTGAAGCAATCGTCAGACTGTAGTGACTTATTGATCCATTTTTATTTCACTTGTACTGAGCAAGTGAGCAATCAGGATACGAAGTTAAATTTCGTTCTCTCAGAATCAGTTTGTATTGATTACCTGAATTTTAGTTACTTAATTATTTATTCCTTCATTAGAAAATTTTACTTTATATACTCTTTTGATATCTGCATTTATTTCCAATTAATGTTCTCTCTCAATCTGCTTGCAAGTCCGCGCATAACTTTCTAATTAGTTAAATTTAACTAATTGTTAGTCGAACTACTAATTTTTAATAAAAAATGTAAATAAAGCGTCAGTAAGAATAATTTTAATAATCATTTTAAATACTCCTTTTTTAAACCCCAAAAAATGTAAAACCCTGCCAATAAACCAATGTTTGATACATTAAAATTTGCTACTCATTGTGAAATAAAATCTTTTCCACATATTTTTTCCTAAACTGTTGCTAAATAAAGGTTATAAAAAATTGATAATTCTTTCATATCATTCGTGTGTAAGCGAGATTGCAATAATCTAATGATTTTTAAATTATAGCCTGCTACATGCTACCTATATAATTCTGAGATAAACTCATCACCTTATTAAGGAGTAAGCGAACAAAAACTTGATAAGTCAATTTTTTGAAAAATTAAGATAATGATTCTGTATGTATGGAATATCAGCAATTCGATTATCACAAATTTTTTCTTCTCGGTTTCAACGTCCATTCATGAAATCAAATTGAATTTAGAAAATATATTAATTTTCGACTACAGATTCATGAAATAAATAAATCAAACATGTAAAATATCTAAACACTTTAAAATTCATAAATATTTTTCAATATTTCTCTTATAATATACAATAACTTTACGAAACTTGTTTGTAGTTTTAAATTAAAAATATAATAATCATGTAATACATTATCTTCTGATATCGTATATAAACAAGAAATTGTAAATTTATATAATTATAATATGAACAATTAGTGAAATATGCCTATATACTGAATCAAAAGTGAATAAATCCACATTCATTCAGTTAATAACATCAAGACAGTAATAAATTAATAGGTGATTTTGCGTTTCGTTTATTTGACAGCCTGAATGATGATAATAGTTTATTTTATATTTGGCTTCGATGAATGCATTTCAAGCTACAATTTATCCTTAAATATTGGGAAATTAATTGAAGTGGATTTATCACGTTTTGTTTGCCATATCATACAAAGACAAAAGATAAAGTTGTATTTCGGCAGATCATAGTTTCCATTAAAGATCGTTAAAGAATTATTAAGTTTTTTTAGTGTTGATCTAGTTTCATTTTAATAGAGCTTGAGTCATGGATGACAGGTTCTCTCAGGAAAACCATTCGTTCCATTAGAACGAAAAATGAATGGTTCGTTTAAAATCGAGCAGGCATTGAAAATTGAGATTTTTGAATTTTATTTAAAATCAGCAGTTAATTTTACTTTCCTATCATAATAAAATGTTGAGATATAATGTGCTAATATTTTTATTCTCATTTGCGATATTTATTTTGTGTTTCTCTTCATTTATAATTATATAAAACATAAATATCAAATGTTGAAATGAACATTTTGTTATACAGTTATTTTTAATGTAAATGAAAATTATATCATGTAACCACACGTACCACAAATGTAATTCCCAAAATTATAATTTCTCATTTTTCCCTTTCATTCAATTACACTCCTATACACCTGGCAGGAGAGACAATGAGGTGTTCCGTTATAAAAGATACGATGTGGTTACAGAAGCAGATTTATTATAAATGGACCTACTTCAAACATTCTTTTTCACCACAGAAAAATGTTCACAATGTTGTCTTGAAGTTTATGCAATTTGCAATAATAGATTTATAAATAAAGGTTGATATAATAATCAGGCGTTCTCAAATTTAAAATGCTTTTAAAATTGTAGTTTAATATATTGTACATGATAGATGTATATGTAGCAAATTATAATAATTTGTTCTAATTTTTAATAATATTCAATATTCATAATTTTAATGGAAAATTCAACTCCCTGCATAAGTAACTTGAATAGGAACTACTCAGTACAAATCAATAGTTCGTCGACACAGCCTTAACTGACAACTATATATAGGTAAAGCCATTCGGATCTGTAGAAAATAATATTTTGGTGATGAAATTATTTTGTTAAAATTTTATTTAATTAGAAAAATAACAAATTTATATAGTTGATAAGTATAACTATAAGATTGATTAATAGTAATTATATAAGCTGGCATGCAGTGCCACGCATTTGATAAAAAATCAGAGACTTCAATTTAGCTTTCGTGTACGTCAACAAGTTGCCGAAATGAATTCAATGTTGATCAAAAACATAATAATAGCCCTAGCGCTATACTTGATCGCTTAGTTTAACGGAAAATTCCGTAATGTTAGTCAGTGCTGATAAAAAATTATTGTAAATTTCGTAGAATATAACAAATTTGATTGATAATTAACTTATTACAAAAATTACAAATATTACAAAAATTCTTAAATGTGGCATTTTTTCACGAAAGAAAATTTGTCCTTCACTGTAATTTACAGGCCCTGGCTACGTGTACCGAAATTTCGGTACACATAGTTGGAGTTTGTCAATTGATGTAGACAGACACTTCGCAAATAATACTTCTTACAAGAGTTATCAACTATTATTGTTATAAATATTTTTATTAACGAATTCTCACTTTTGGTATTTTTTACAATTAGATTATTTTTTCTGACTATGTAGGTGATTGTTTACTCGTAGCTTTATTAATAATAAATTATGTGTATTGTTCATAACAATTTCTATAAAAAATATCCGAATTCGACAATTGTTCATATAAAAAAATGATTTTTAAAAATATTATTGGTATAAAATGATGTCCTTGAATCACCTGCTTCAGTCAAAAATTGAACTATGAATACAATGTATAGCTGGTCGTAAGACAATAAAGAGATCACAGAGGAACCAAAACAAAGTTGGATAAAGCGAAAGGATGAATCATAGTATAATTCACGCACTGTGTTGCATAAAAGCTGTCTGTATTCACTTGCTCATTAAAAGCCAGTAGCCACGCAGCCACGCAGCTCATGTTGATTTTGTTGGCTTTTATGCTGGTACCTGCTATTCCAACTTCTAAATTCTAAAAAGACAAATATAGACGTGCTTTGCGATGGGGAGCCAGGTGTGACCTAGGCCTGCCATTTCCGGGGCGGTCATTTGCAAATACATACAAACTAGACCGTGTTCACTGTTCAGCGATCGTATGACCCCTTTATGTCGTTACTCACGTGAACAACGTAAACAGTCATGCTGGTGTATTTAGCGTACTCTTATAACGCACCAAGTACCACGTGCGAGTATCGCCTATCTAGGCAGATTAGTGCTCGGTTTAGTGTTGTCTGATTTTTCAATAGCTCACCCGTGACACGAGGGTCTTAGTTTACGGTAAAGTTCCAACGACGCAACTATTTTACACTACAATTTACAATATCTTTTCTACCTCAAGGATAATATTGAGAAGATATTCAATATCTGATAGGTTCAATTTTTTCAGAAATAAATTGGAAATGTAAAGTAATTTCTATATACAATAAAGGATGATTTTACCGTCCTCCAGGGTCCCTATTTTATATACGAGACGAATCGAATTTTGTTATCTGAATTGAATTGCTAAAACGGTGTATGCGCATATTTAGAGTCATGTGAGAAAGATTGTAATTTTCTTTCCCACGAACCTTTTTCCCAAATTATCAAGAAAAAAAGTTTAAAATTAAACAATCTTAAAATATAACCCTTTCGAAAAAGTATTATAGAAAATGAAGTATTGAAAAAAAATTATGTTAATCTCTGGCACCTATTATTTTATCAATACTTTTCCCTATATTCGCGGAAGTAACTTTGCACATAATTTAAAAAAATTCTGGTTGCAATTTTGGATCCGCCATTGTGAATTTTTATTTTTTTGCGATATTTGGAATATGTGTCTCAAAACGCCCTTAAGTAATGAGTTTCATAAAAATTGGTTTAATTTTCGACTTTTTGCCAGTTTTTTCCCGACTTCTATCCCACTGTGGAACGCAACGGTCGCAGACGTTTCATCGTGCGGAAGTAAATCACATTTACACCTTCATCTGGCAACAAAATAAAAAAATAAAAATGAAGTATTTTCAATAACGCTTAAAGAAAAGCTTTAAAAGTTAAATTGGTTAATTTCAACCTAAGATACAGAATTTAAAAAAAAGTTTACTTAACTCTGCAATTTTTTCGAATTTTCCAAAAAATATCTGCTTGGGTTTTTCTTTACTATCAAAGGATTGAACACACCGAGTTATAGCAAAATCCCATTTTAACACGAAATTTCTCGTGATCTCTTGTCGTGGACTCGCGGCATCTGCTTCTTACAGCAGTAAATTATTTTCATAATTCATAATTCTTCATAATTCGTCAATTTTTTCAGACAAGTAGATGAATTTTAATTAAAATATAGAATTCTTCATTATTCACAAAAGTAAATTTTAATTTTAAGTATTTTCAATCAAAATTAATTTCTTATAACTTGTGGGGGTACAATTTTATTCTAATATTTTCAAATTTCATATTAAGATTAAAATTTTGATTTCGCTCATAACCGCTTCCAAAACAAACTCTGCTCTGTATATAAAAGGCTAAGGAACACTGAATCGATCCCCAGGATCTATAATAGATCCGGTAGTAAATTTATTAATGCAGCAGAGATTCAACCCGCAGGCGATTGGGAGAAAATTCTAGGAACCTATAATGTTCGATCCTTTCTGAAATTTATTATGAAACCCCTTTCTAATTACTATCCTTTTCTTCGAAACACATGCCGTTATATTGTATAGTTAAACAAAATTCTCTTTCTAAAAAAATTTTTAGCGTGTTAAAAAATTACTATATGTAATTTCGGGAATCCACTTGAAAAAATGAACTTATTGTTTGCAAACACTTTATATATTCATTTATTTTCTTACATATATCTAGTCATTAAAAAACATAATTATATTTACAACAAAATATGCTGCAAATACTTGTACAATATTGATAATAAAAATAATATTATTATATATAAGTAAGGAAAGTTTACAAGTGGCCTTTGTTTTAAAAGCATTTCAGGATAAACATAATCTCTTGAAATAAAAAATTGCCGCAGCTTCCAACTCTCATTTATCTGCCTCAACCCCATTTTTTCAGGATTTTAGCGTTGATTACAAATATATGAGTCGGCTTAGGACAAAATGCTTGTCGCGAGTTCTTGACCTTGAAGTCTGCGGTCCATCTTCGAAATTCCATCTTCGTCTCTTATGAGTTCTCTATTTTCAGAGTAGAAATTCTATAAATACGAAGCCGTGTATACATAAATACACATATGCAGACATGCCTAATGTCTGAGATGTGCCGCGTAATAAATGGATAATAATTGTACCTATATACAAACTATTAAAATGACAGCATGTATTTCCAGAATGGCAAGGTCTCTTCCCACACGACCTGTTAAGTCTTTTACTACTCAGCTGCTCACGTCGAAGTTACTTAATATTGTAAACTCATTAACTCAATCGATCTACTTTGAAGGACACAGATTTGCATCGTGAACATAATTATCTCTTCATTAGTGAATCATGTAATCGTAATACTCTGCGTGCATGTTTTCATGATGATGAAAGCATTCCATTTTGTCTTTTACTTTAGGTGCAATTTAAACGAAAAAGAGAACATAGAAAAAATAAGAAGAGTACAGAAAATATTCAAGCTTAAAAAGTAATTGAGCTACGGAAAGCTGAAACCCCATAACTCCACTTTTTAGCGAAATTGAGTTTCGCGCGGAAAACACATTTTATGCTTATATGCACGTATTACATTACAAAAGTGAAGGCTTAACCATTTTTTTACTAAAAATTCAATTAATTAAAAGTTTTAAAATATTTTTAAAATAAGAATATTAAAATTTAGAACATTATGGATGGATAGTATCGAATTTTTTTCAAAATCCCAATGTATCTCTGATAATGAATACTTGGAGTAAAGTTTAAGTATTATGTATACCATTAAACCATTTCCCTTTCAGGGTAGGCGTGACACTACCCGATTCGGGTAGTGTTTCTAGGTTTTTCTTGTAGTTATAAATAACTACAAGTGTGGGCTCACCACACCCACGATGTGCCAACAGCACTCATGTCAGTATTCTTGAATGGTCACCCATCCAAGTACTGACCGCGTCCAACGCTGCTTAACTTCAGTGATCTGACGAGAACTGGGGTTTTCAGCGTGGTATGGCCGTTGGTATGTATGTCTATATATAAAGGTTCCATTTTTTCTGTCAATTAATTGTTGCCTAATTGTGAAAAATATATAAATGTTTATTTCACATAATTTCCTCAACGATTTGTTGTATTTTTTCATTATAATGTTATGAACTGCTAAACCGTCCTAACTTCGTCGAAATTTCCATTCATTGTAAAATGCGTATGTAGCGCCATCTATTTTTTGACGTATGGGTCCCTAAACTTACCGTTTAAACTACACAAAAAAATGATCTCAATCTGTTGCAAATTATTCCCCTGAAAAAGTGTTTTGTCTCTCCTGTAAAATTAGATTGAATGGAGTTAGTCGGTTTTAGTTCTCCGTAGCTCAATTCAAGACTTTTCACCCTTTTAACGGTACATAATTGATTTTTTTTTAAACAATTATTCATATTTTTGATAATTACATATCAAAAATTCGACCTGATACTATGTGTATTTCACAGGAGACCAACAGCCACTAACCCATTAACTCAACCAAAATTACCCCAAATACTGCAACTCTCAATAAGCCTGCAGATAATGCCTGCCGTCCTCAATCCCGTTTAGTCCCTAAATCCCATACCGTATGCAGCCTGATTTTTATTAGAATCGCTAGCTGCTCGCATTCGCCTAAATATTTGGTCATCAGACCAAAACTCCCGAGCGCAGCCGAAATGTCCTCGGAAATGTCTTAACGCCCGAGATATCGACCAGTCGAAAAACGCCACAGCTACTGCCGTCGGTTGAGAAATGTTTATTTTATGTACATAATGGTATTTTAATTTAAAATTTTTAAAAAATAAAAACTACTTGTGGGCGTCCGCCTGAAAAGGGCCATTATGACCGGAAAAATGCCGAAAAAATCCCGGCGTTTTCGGCCCAGAATGAACCCTCTAAATTGAAAAACGAGTCACCGGGACATTTTTGAAGTTGGAACGTACTTCCGTATGGGTCCCAGCATCATATCTCATTCAAACCCGAAAACAATAAGAGGCCGTTCAAAAAATACGTAACGATTTTTCCTGACATTCCCCCCCTCCCATACATAACGCTTTTTCTATAGTAACCCTAGTAGAAATGTCCGTAGTATGCCGGAATTCACCACCGGCAGAGTACTGATTCAGTACTGACAGCCAATACTGACCTCCGGAATCCTGCCAGTACTGGCAGAACGTTGGTCTGAACACCGAATCAGTACCAGTTCGGTGGTAAAAAAAAAATTCTTATTTGTTAAAGAAATTCTTAAAAATGCTACTAGAATGTTTTCGAAGGATGAAAAATATCAAATCGTGGACAAGATTTTTTTTCACTCCAAAATTTTTTGAAGTCCCTACATAAAAAAGGATGTTAAGAGTTCTAGAAAATGAAACTCTAAAAATAAAAGTAAAAATTATTAAAATGTTCTATATATATATATAATATATATATATATATATATATATATATATTTATATATATTATAATATATATAATAAAATATAATCAAATATATATATATATATATAATTTATGGTAAAATATTTGTAAGTCCTACTTTCTGAAGATCAAATCTACGCGCGTCAACATAAGAGAAAAACCAATGAGAACAGAGAATGAACTTCCAATCACACTCAATGCGATCTAAGCAGACGACGGGCGGATGAACATATGTACGCAGATGTATGTCAAAAGCTGTTGATTTTAGTGAAGATTTAGTGTTGATTTTAGTGATATAAGTGAAGTTTAGTCGTTTCATTTTATTTTAATAACAATTGCGAATGGAGAAAAACCAAAAGTGTAAGTTTCATATTTAGCATCTAATCTTTGAGTTTAAGGTTGTTTTATACATGTTAAAGAACTCTTGATTTTTTTCAAATAAATTTTAACTTTAATTATAATATATTGAATGGATTACCTGTTTAAATTTATTAGTTGTATTCATTTATAAAAATTATGGGAAATGTTTGAAAACTATGTAGTAGTACATACTTTTCTATTTCTTAAGCACTGTGCAAATTTCTCTGTGTTAATTATGTTTATTTTTATAGGTTTCATAAGAATTTCTGAGACTCGAAACAAATATTTTTGACGCTTTTCTGTCTAGGATTGATGCAAAATTTCTAATTTATGAATTTTCATGTGGTTATTTAATTCAGATAATCATGTAAGGTGCATGTGCTCCGTAATTTGCCACGAATGGTTTTAAAATAAATTAATAGATAAAAAACAGGTAAGTTTCACAATATCAACATTTAATTGAGCTTAATGTAGAGGTTATGTGTAAGACTGACAGAGCTGAAGTCCAATCTCAAAATTAAATGTTTTCATTTTACTCAACAACGTTTTTGGAACGTGGGTTAGTTTATTTTTTGAATAGAAGTGAGTGCGGTTAAACAAATTTTCTAAATCGAATACTTTTTGTGTGGTTAGAGCCCAGTTCCATTAGTCGTCGGTTGGAAATTTATTTTTTTATAATATTTATTATGATAAAAATGATAACGTATTTCAAGATCTTGAAAACCTTGAACTTAAATTCTCAAATATAAATTAATTCTTAATGGAATAGTTTAATTTTTATGTAGAAAAGATCAAGATTCAACAAAATAATTAAATTTTCAACTCAGAAGATAAATTATAAAATGAAAATGTTATAATTGACATGAACCGAAGAGTTGGAAATTCAATTATTTTTGTCAACATTATTTTTCTTTGATTGATAGTAATTAAACTATTTTTGGTTGATAATTCACCTTTCTTTGTTAAAAAATTCTACTGCTGGGATGAAAATCAATTTTTTTGATGTTGAAAATTCATCTTTCATGGGTGGAAATTCATTTGTTTTATTGAAAACTTCTTTCCTGGGTTTATAGTTCAACTTTTTTGCTTGAAAATTAATCTTTTTTGGTGAAAGTTAAATATATAACGTTTATGTTGACAATTTTTTGTTGAAAATTCAACTAGTTTTTTATGAATTGGTCTTTCTTTTCCTAAAACATAAAATATACTGATAAAAATTAATTTTTTGTTGAAAATATAAAAATTTTATTATTAAACATTCAACTTCCTTTTATGAAAAAGTGTAATAGTTTGATAGAAATTTCAGTTATTACAGTTTTTGCTGAAATTTTTTAAATTCAACTATTTAAAAAAATGACATATTATATTTAAAACGAGTAGTAATGAAAATTAATGAAGCATAGTTTTTTTTTAATCATATAGTTTTTTCTCTTACATGTTTAGGTTAAGAATTTGTTTTATAAATGTTAAAGAACTCTTGGTTTTTGCAAATAAATGTTAACTTTAATTATAATATACTGAATGGATTATCTGTTTAAATTTATTAGTTGTATTCATTTATAAAAATTATGGGAAATGTTTAAAAATTCTGTAGTAGTACATACTTTTGTATTTCTTAAGCACAGTGCAAACTTCTCTGTGTTAATTTTTTTTATTCTTATAGGTTTCATAAAAGTTTTCAAGGCACGAAACAAATACTTTTGACGGTTTTCTGTCTAGGATTGATGCAATCTTTCTAATTTATGAATTTTCATGTGGTTATTTTATTCAGATAATCATGTAAGGTGTGTGTGCTTTGTAATTTTCCACGAATGTTTTTAAAATAAATTGATGGCTAAAAAACAGGTAAGTTTCACAATATTAACATTTAATAGAGTTTAATGTAGAGGTTATGTTTAAGGCTGATAGAGCTTGATTCCAATCCCAAAATTAAATGTCTTCATTTTAGTCAACAACGTTTTTGGAACGTGGGTCAGTTTCTTTTCTGAATTAGAGTGAGTGCGGTTATACAAATTTTCTAAATCGAATACTTTTTGTGTAGCTAGATCCCAGTTCCATTAGTCCTCGTTAGGAAATTTATTTTCATTATAATATTTATTATGACAAAAGTGATAACGTATTTCAAGATAAGATCTTGAAATACGTTATCACTTTTATTATAATACATTAAGGAGTTGCTTATTTATTAAAATTTAATCATTCAAAAATGTATAAAATTGCAAACTGATTGAAATTTTTTTTAAGAAATCAAATCTTATTAAGATGTTCCGTGAAGAAAAACGGAAATTACTAGGACGAGAGCGTGTTGAAAAACATAGAGCATTAAAAAAGCTAAAAAATAATGATAATGAAGATGATGGTTTGGAGTCATTTTCTGTTGAACGTAAGAATTTTGTTTATGTGCAACGTAACTTGTACTTTTAATTAACTATTAATTTGATTTCATTTTGCATTCCGTAGATGATTTTGATACACTGAGTGACAATGAACTCGGGGAACATTGTGATGAAAGTTCTGATATATTAAAAGAACAAGAACAAGAAATTGAAATGAATTTTCGCAGTTCATTTTACACAAGCGATTTCGAAGATGGATATATATCATGTGCTCATGAAGACGATCTTAATGGAAATTTTGAAGATTCAGAAGATGATTTAGTTTTAGAAGATGATGACATATACGGAGTTGAATCAGATGATTCCCATGATTCCGTTACTGAAGATGACGAAATGATTGATGATGTTTTTGACTGTGAAGAAAATAATCAGATAGATGAACCATGTGCATCCAAAGAAGTGAATCAAATCAAAGAATGGGCTGTAGGACTTCCGCAAAATAAAGTAGACGCATTGCTTAAGATTTTAAGAGCAAGACTTTTGCCTGAATTGCCAGCTTCTTCTAAGACATTACTTGGCACTTCTTCTGCTAATTATTTGATTAAACCTATGGAAGGTATGGACGATGGAATGGGAGAGTTTGTTTTTCTAGGTGTAGCCTCAGGAATTATAAAATGTCTAAACGTTGAAGAACAGGAAAGTGAAACAGTTTATCTTATAATTGGAGTTGACGGGATGCAAGTGTCTGAGTCAAGTAATGATGACTTATGGCCTACACTGGGAAAAATTTATTCATCCAATGACATATATAAACCCTTTTGCATTTCTATGTACTTGGGAAAATCCAAACCCAAGAGTGTTGATGAATATATGGGTGAGTTTATCCAGGAAATGAATATCCTTTACGAGGAAGGATTGACTATTGGAGGCCGACACTTTAAAGTGGAAATTAAATGTTTCGTGTGTGACACTCCTGCTAGGGCTTTTTTGAAATGCGTGAAAGGCCACTGCGGTTATTATGCTTGTGAGCGATGCACTATAAAAGGAAAAAGAATAAAACCTAAAAACACCTCGAGCGATTCAAAGAAAGGAACTAAAATAGTTTATCCAAAAGCCAACGAACCTGAGCGTACTGATCGTTCATTTCGCATGCAAACTCAACATGAGCATCATCATCAAAAAACGCCTCTTCGGAAACTGAAGCAAAAAATAGACCTTGTTTCTTCTTTCATTTTGGATTTCATGCACTTAAGCGCAGGTGTCATTAAACGAATCTTAGAATACTGGACAAAAGGCCGATCAAAGTCAAAGCTAAGTGTGAGATACAGATTGGAATTATCGAAACGAATTAAAATGATGAAAAAAGAAGTTCCATGCGAATTCCCAAGAAAACCGCGTTCTTTAAAATTCCTTGCGAAATGGAAAGCGACGGAGTTTCGTTTCTTTGTTTTGTATAGTGGTCCAATTATTTTAAAAACTATTTTGAATAAAAAACTGTATCAGCACTTTCTTTTGCTACATGTTGCTTTTCGCATACTCTGTGACAAAAAACTAGCTGTTACATGGAACTCAGCTGCCAAACACTATTTGATATGTTTCTTTAAGCTTTTGAAGCACTACTACGGAAAGGAAACTCAGATAATGAACATGCACAACCTAATACATGTAGCAGATGATGCGAAAAACATGCACTGTAGCCTAAGTGAAATCACCGCATATCCCTTCGAAAATTTTCTTGGGAAAATGAAGAGACAAATTCGTGCTGGGTTCCGAATTTTGGCGCAACTTTGTCGTCGATTTCACGAAAAAGCTTTTATTCAGAAAGAAAAACCTGCTTCTCTACCAGCTGTACAAATCACCGGCTCCCATTCGGAAGCTGAGGGAATGTGTATAGAAAGTTTAAAGTTTAAAGGCTTCGCCATCACAGCATCATATCCAAATAATGTTATTTTATCTCAAAATAAGAAAGTAATACAAATTACAGGAATGTTTCTACCAATTGAAACAAAATCGCTTTACAATATTCGATTAACTGGCTATATCTGGAATAGAAAGAAAGCTATTTTTGACTATCCTCGAAGCTCTGCTGACTTCAACATGTGGGAACTAGAAATTGAACAATCGAAAAAACAGGTTGTCTTCTATCTATCACAGGTGATTCGCAAAATGGTTGTTTTGAGTTTGGAACAAGAATCTGGAAAAAGAATATTTGCAATTCCTCTCCTTCATCATAATTAACATAGGTAAGCATTTTAAAACACTCGTTCTCAAAATGGCGTATTGATATAAAACTAAGCAATTTTTGTTGCGAGAAAACAGATACAAGTTTATTTATATAGACATTATTTTTTTGATTATTTTTAGACATATTTATATTATAGACATATTTATGTCGAATTTAGTACAGTTTTACATAAATATTAATATATGAAAATTATTTTTTTCTATATACATAAAACAATGTTACACTTTTTAAATGTTTCACTTCATTTATTAATTCCATTGATTCATTGATTTACAAAAATCATTTCTTCAGGAAAAATATTTATTTATCTCGTTATATTTGTGAACTGATTTTTTTTTATTTCAAATTGCATGAAGACGTTGAAAAAATGTTTCACTATATTTCAAATTTCGCTCTCTAAACCGCCATCTTGCTTTTATAACCAATGTCAGTGCTTGATGAAAGGTAAGAGGAATTACATAACCTTTAAATATTGAAACGAGTACACGTGCCTTTTTACATAAAATTACAAATTATCTTATGAATGCTGCATTTATGTTATTCTATAATTGATTTTTTTCATTTACAAATTTTCGGTGAATTTTAAATACGAAAAAGTTAATTTGTGAGTTTTTAAGTTTTGGCATAAACATTACTTAATTCTTCTTAGAAAAGTAATATGTGAATAATTCTTGCTCTTATTTGAATTTTCCATTATCAAAAATGAATTATAATCACATTACTATTATCTCGTTCTTATAAATATTTGATCAAGATATATTTAAAAAACAGTTTCAAATATGTCATTAAAATTATTTCTCTTTTATACTGTAAATTACACCTTAAATAATATTGTATATTGTACATTCATTTATAAGTTCGGTTATTGATTATATTTTTATTATTTAGCCTGAATATGTCCCAAGACTTACATATCACTGAATTAGCAGAGGACACTACACATTTAGTAGTACAATTTGTCAAGTTAAATGCGTCTAAGCAGAGAGTAGTTGAATTGATTCCCAGCCTTTGGGCAAAGAAAAAAAAGAATGGTGTATGGGTCTGCAAATTTCCACCGAAAAAAGACTGCAACAACTTACACGAGTGTGTTTCGAAAAGCTTATTTCCAATGCGATACTGGAGGGAATATGGAATATTTATTCTAAAAGAAGCAAGTAAGACATTTTTCTGGTTGTTTTTCACATACTCTAAATCACTTTATGCTTGAAAAGAAAGAGTATTTAAATAAAAATTTAATGCTGCGATTGAAAAATTAAAAACTTGTAAATAAAAGTCGAAAAATTGATAAAAAAAGGATAAGAAAAAATAAGGATATTTGTTTCAATTCATTACAGATTCCATAACACAAGGGATGAGACGACTCGATAGAGCAGTTAAAAATCCTGTAGTAGAGACCAGTACATTTGAACAAAGTTGCATTAGTTCTGAGGGGGACGACAATAATATCAGCGGTACTTCTACATCAGAGTTAGATGACACAGCAAAATCAATTGCTGATGCTGCAAAGAAACCTCCGTGTGAAGCTACAGGTTCTAAAACCAAAAATGATATTGGTATTTACCTACTGACATATTGAAAATAATAATTTGTTTGCTTTTTATATTATATAATTATAATTTTCTTCAAATTGTGTATAATTTAATTTTCTTTTATTTGGACAGTTGGGGAAACCTCTTACGAATCCGAAAGTGCTACTACAGGAAACGAATCTCCCAAAAAAAATTCGAAAAGGAAGACAAAGGCAAAGAATAAAAGGCCAAAGAAAATTGCTAAGGTATTGGATAGCTCAGAAGAATCCATAACTTCTAAAATACAAAATTCTTCCGGAGATGAAGAAATAAGCAAAGAAGACTCTTTGAGAAATAAAGAATCTTTCGAAAATAAAGTGAAAGGTCAAAAAAAGTCCATGATTTTGAAAACGAGACAGTCTTCCAGATCTGAAGAACAAGACGAAGAAGCATTGGCAAACGAAAAAGAATCTGGATTTCTGACAGAGATTCCAAAAAAGGAAACAGATTCAAACATTCATAAGAAGAAAAAAGCTCCTTTACAGAGAAAATCGCCATATGATTTAAATTTAAATCATATGATCACATCTAGTGGAAAATTGAAAGGTGAGTAATGTTGATTATTTAAAAAAACAGACAATTTAATATAAAAATTCTAATTAAAATTAAATAATTTCTGTTACAGATGATATGTCTTTGCAAGAGTTTTACATCCTAATCAATGAGAGAATTGTAAAAGGTTTTGAAACACTGGAAAGAAGAATTCTTTATGCTGTTAGTAGAAAACTGAACGTTATTTCTGACGCAGTGAATGTCAACAAGGCTGCTTCTGCAATCGAAGCTCTTTTACAAAAACCTATTTTACAAAATCTGCCTAAAACAACTCTCGCAGACTTCCAACTATTCGACTCAAGTATAAAAAATGATGATGAAACTCATGTTGTAAGTGTAAAAGTTTTCGTTTTTTGCAAAACAATCGTATGTTTTATACTTTTATATCCACTAATGTGTTTCTTCTTACATTTTCATCAGCTTGAATACATGATACTTCTCGCAACGGGTTCAAAGAGTGTTAAAAGCGCCATTAACGTTGTTTTACCAACGTTCCTAACAAAAAACGTTCAGCTAAAATATAGTGGAGTTGCCAAAACTACGAAAGGGATAAAGAAAGAAAATTTTTCTAAAACTAACATTTACAAATGCATGGAAAGTATGTATAGTACTAATTGATTATGTTTTGATGATTGTGCATAATTAATTTGCTTATCCTTTTTAATTCAATGATTTCAATTTTCTTTTACAGATGTGATTTTACTAATTTTTAAAAACTCAGCCACGAAGAGCGCTATCGCATCTGCAACAAGTCGATGGCTGTCTGATGCAGTTGATAGAGAAGGAGGAAAGCAAGAAAGGCGTTTAAGGAAACAAGAGAAAAACGGAGAGCTGTAAGGAGCCATGTCGAAATATTTATCTATTAAAAAACAAAATACATAAAAAATATAATATTAGATAATTAACTATCAAAACACAAGTTTTTTATATATTTAAAACTAAATAAAAATGTTAGTAGTCTGATTTCATTAAAATGTTTTTCATTATTGAAGTCCTAACGTTTTGAATTTAAGAATTAGTGGTAAATTAATACACATTAATTATTCAATAATTTTTCTAAGGAAACATTTTACCCCAAAAAAATAAATGCTGATCATACAAAATTACAATATACTTCGATTTTTTGAAGGAGAATTCATCAAAAACTTTTTTCTACAAAATAAAATTTATTCAACAAGTAAATAGCGATATTGCCCCTTCGAGCTATTGGATATTGCAAATTATCATAATTATGTCCTGTGTTATCCGAGGGATATTGCGGGAACAACCAACAGGATATTGAGAGACTTCACATTATATCCCATTTATGTCCCTGATTATTCCCACGTTATCCCTGGGACAATACAGAACATAATTAGAATCAAATGGGATACCCCGCAATATTCTATTGCTATAAGGAGCTATTTATATGCCAGTAGTGTGCCAGTACTGCCTGTCAGTACTGACTCAGTAGTGCCTATCAGTACTGATTCAGTACTGCCTGTCAGTACTGACTCAGTAGTGCCTATCAGTACTGATTCAGTACTG
>CAKNYM010040154.1:0-10978 GCA_932195095.1 Andricus curvator
CAAAACTCCGCGTAAAAATCCACTCGGAACTTCCACGTGGATTTCTACGTGAAACTCTACGTAGAATTCTAAGTGGAACCAACTCTGGAATTTTAGAACGAGAAATATTAAAATAGTATACTGAGTACTCAAAATTCAAAACTCAGCGTCAAATTTCACTTGGAATTTATTTCTACGTAGATTTCCACGCAGGTTTCTACGTGGAACTCTACGTAGAATTCTCAGTGAAACCACCTCTGGAATTATGGAGAAAAAATATTAAAATACTATACTGGGTACTCAAAATTCAAAACTCCGCGTCGAATTCCACGTGGATTTCTACGTGGAACTCTACGTAGAATTCTAAGTGAAATCACCTCTGGAATTATGGAACAAGAAATAATAAATAGTATACTGGGTACTCAAAATTCAAAAATCCGCGTCGAATTCCCCTTGAAATATCCACGTGAATTTCTACGTGGATTTCCATGTAGATTTCTACGTGGAAATCTACGTAGAATTCTTAGTGAACCACCTCTATACTATATATTTTATTCTAAATCACTTAAAATGTTTTTAATCTCTAAAACGCCATGGAATCTTTTAAAATACTATAAAATCTTAAACTTCTTTGAAATCTCTTCAAATTATTAAAATCAATTGAAAATTCTTTGGAATCTATTAAAATAGCCTTGAATATTTCTAATCCTTTGAAACCTTTTGAAATTCCTTGAAACTATTTCGAGATCTTGAAAATTCCTTGGAATTTCTAGAAATATCCTAAAATCTTAAAAATCCTTTGAAATCTTTTAAAATACCCTAAATCTTGACGGTTTTCCAAAGACCTTTAAATTATTGAAATCAATTGGAAATTCTTTGGAATCTTTTAAAATACTCTAAAATATTGTTAATTCTTTGAAATCCCTGGAAACTTTTTATATCTCTTGAAAATTCCTTGACATTTATAAAAATACCCTAAAATATTGCAAATCCTTTGAAATATTTTGAAATTCCTTGCAACTTTCTAAAGCTCTTGAGAATTCTTTCAATTTTTTTCAAATACCCTAAAATCTTTAAAATCCTTTGGAATACCTCCAAATTATTAAAATCCATTTAAAAATCCTTGAAATCTTTAAAAAACAACCTGAAATATTTCAAATCCTTTGAAATCTTTTGAAATATTTTGCAACTTTTAAGAGCTCTTAAAAATTCCATTGAATTTTGAAAAAATACCCTGATATCTTAAAGGTTTTTCAAATCCTTCAAATTATTGAAATGATTTGAAAATTCTTTGAAATCTTTTAAAAAAACCCTAAAATATTTTAAATCCTTTGAAATCCTTTACAAGTTTTTGAATCTTAAAAGTATCTTGAAATCCCATTAAATTATCAAAATAAATTGAAAATCCCTTATAATCTTTTGAAATACCCGAAAATATTTCAAATTGTTCGAAAACCCTTGAAAGTTTTTAAACATATGGAAAATTCCTTGAGATTTCTAAAAATACCCTAAAATCTTTCAAATCCTTTGAGATACCTTCAAGTTATTGAAATCTATTAAACATTTTTTGAAATCTTTCAAAATACCCTAAAATATTTTAAAAGAATGCCAGAAAATTCAGGAGTAGGTATAAACGTTAATTCAACAATCGATAATCCATGCGTTAATTTATGGATAGAAAATTGTCTGAAGTCATCTTTTTATTTTAAAAAATGATTTTAATTTATTTTTTTCTAAAAAAAAGATCTTCTCCTTTCGTTTCGCTGGGAAACGAACCACAGAACTTCCGATTTCCGATCAAGTGCTTTCCCATGAAGCTACTAGAGAGATCGAGAAAAGAAACTTTTTTCAGAAAATACACGCATTATTTTGCTAGGTGGTACAAATAAAAATTTTCAAGGAATCTGTACTATCATCAGAGAGTAACAGAAATTTTTAACGTCTTTTCAGACTAGATGGAGCTATGAGTTAAAAATTATTTAAATTAATTTTTTTCTGGAAAAAGAACTTCTCCTTTCGCTCCGCTGGGAATCGAACCTCAGAACTTCCGATTGCTGGTCGTAAAAAAAATTAAGCTACTAGAGAGATCGAGAGAAGAACCTTTTTTCACCCGACCGGCAATCGGAAGTTCTGTGGTTCGATTCCCAGCGGAGCGAAAGAAGATCTTTTTTCACACAAAACTTGATAAAAATAATTTTTAATTCATAGCTCCATCTAGTCTGAAAAGACGTTAAAAATTTCTGTTATTCTCTGATGATAGTACAGATTCCTTAAAAAATTTGATTTGTACCAGCTAGCAAAATCATGCGTGTATTTTCTGAAAAAAGTTTCTTCTCTCGATCTCTCTAGTAGCTTAATGGGAAAGCTCTTTGATGATAATACAGATTCCTTGAAATATTTTAAAAAATGTCTATAGTGACTTTATCTGTACAAAGTTTCTAAAAAGTGATTTGAAAATAAAAAGTGACTAATAGTGACTGTGTCGCAGCGCTAAGTATTATTGACAAATACTTAAAGTGCTCTTACAAGAATTCTCTGACTTTTGACATTTTTTTAAAAAATACCTGACTTTTCCCTGACCAATAAAATTTTCTGAATTTTCCACGATTTCCATGTTTTTTTCTGACTTGCGTCCACCCCGTATTTAGGTAAAAAACTATTTTTATATTTTCATAAACAAATTGAAGGAAAGTTGTCAATGGTCACAAGAAAAAATCAGATGATATATCTCTGGTAAGGTAGGTAGAAAAAAAAAAATTTTGTAAATCGGAAATGGAACTATGCGGAAAAGTAGCGTATGAGGATCCTGAAAAAGTACAATTAATTTGTATTCGATATATAAAAGCGTCATATAGTGACATACTGTCCGTCCAAAAAGTTTAGGCACCGCGATTTTTGTACAGATTTTCGTGAAAATCTCAGCAGAAAAAAATTCTAGAAATATGAGACAACATGCATGTTGCAGGTGAAGCTTTTGCCAATACTGATACAGAGTTTCAAAATTTTCAGATGATTAGCGATTATTTCCGGGCGAGTGAAAGGTGAAAAAGCATAATAATTATATGATCATTTCAGAATACTCAACTTTGAATGGCTGTAAATCACTGAATATAATATATGGGTTTCTTTGATCCTATTTGTGCCCAGTGGTCATATTTAGAGTCAGAAATAATTATTTTTAAATAAGTTATGGACAAAAGAGTGCGGAGGTGTCATCTCCGGAACTAAGGAACGTACAGAGATGATTCTTGAAGAAAATTACACATTTTTGTCTTCTGACAATGTTGTGCGTATTACCAATGAGAAAAAAGTTGCACTTAAATGTTTAAAAAATTATTTTCTTCTTGGAAAAATGGGACCTTGCTGGTGCTACTGTTACACGCGCAACACGACCTTTTCTCACACTCATACAGTTACACACTACCTAAGCCTTCATGCAAAAAAAAGGGATACGATTGCCTCGATTATTATAAAGCCTTTTGTATTTTTTCAAGAAAATAATTTTTTAAACATTTAAGTGCAACTTTTTTTTCAGTGGTAATACCCACAACATTGTCAGAAGTCAAAAATGTGTATTTTTCTTCAAGAATCATCTCTTTATGTTCCTTAGTTCCGGAGATGACACCTCCGCACTCTTTTGTCCATAACTTATTTAAAAATAATTATTTCTGACTCTAAATATGACCACTGGTCACACAAAGGATCAAAGAAACGCATATATTTTTTGCAGATTTTTCATAATTTGTTTCAGTGATTTACAGCCATTCAAAGTTGAGTATTCTGAAATGATCATATAATTATTATGCTTTTTCACCTTGCACTCGCTCGGAAATAATCGCTAATCATCTGAAAATTTTGAAACTCTGTATCAGTATTGGCAAAACCTTCATCTGCAACATGCATGTTGTCTCATATTTTTAGAATTTTTTTCTGCTGAGATTTTCACGAAAATCTGTAGAAAAATCGCGGTGCCTAAACTTTTTGGACGGACAGTACGAGTATGTCCCTATATGACGCTTATCTATCGAATTCAAATTAATTATACTTTTTCAAGGTCCTCATACGCTACTTTTCCACATAGTTCTATTTCCAAAATTTGGTTTTTTCGACCCACCCTTATCTCCAGGTCCTCCTTTATTCTAATCTATTCCATGAAGTTTCATTTCATTTTTATATTCCACTATCTGAAGAAAATAAAATCCTTATTCCGTAACCTACATCGACGAGAGCCACAAGTCGAGAAAGAATATGCGGGATTGTCAGCCTTATCTTTTGAGACTAGTTCGCATTTCCTTCGGGAAAATCCGAATGGCAAATCGATAATGGTACTTACGAGGACAATTTCGACAGCACCGATGATGTACATAGCCGCTGCTAGGGTGGTACCCGTGTAGAACAGCATTCCCACCGCACCTCCGAATTCGGGGCCCAAACTTCTTGAGATCATGAAGTACGAACCTCCTGCAGGAACCACGCCGTTGGTAGCAATTGCGCTCATACTTATCGCCGTCAGCATCGTCTATGAAAAAAAAATTATTTATTATTATTTATGTATACCATTAAGCCATTTCCCTTTCGGGGTAGGCGTGACACTACCCGATTCGGGTAGTGTTTCTAGGTTGATAACTTGTAGTTAATAACTACAAGTGTGGGCTCACCACACCCACGATGTGCCAACAGCACTCAGTTTTCTCGAATGGTCACCCATCCAAGTTGCTAACCGCGCCCAACGCTGCTTAACTTCAGTGATCTGACGAGAACTGGTTTTTTCAGCGTGGTATGGCTGTTGGCCATGTACTAGCAACAAGTTAATCGTTCACGTCTAGGGTTTTTCTTTCCTAATATTAAAAATATAAACAATTTAAAAATTCATTGATAGAGCCCGTTCCGATTAGGAACAAACGTTTTCTACATGGAATTTTTTTTAATAGAACATTTTCTACAGGAATATTTTGTACATGCATATTTTGTAGAGTACCGGCGGAAATGATCTACAAGACTATTTTTTCAACTTTTTCTAAAGTTCCTTAATTTTTATAATGAAAATAATACTAATGAAAAGTAAAAAATACGCTAAATTTGAAGGCAAAATGTCAATTTAAGGCCATGTGACGAGTGGGTCACGCGACCGGATTCCTACCTTACCGACACTTTTTTTATTTGTAAACTTATTTTCACACGAATAGCCACATCGAGTTGAAAATTCGGGATAATAAATAAGAAGCACTGAGAAAGGTGGGTCTGGTCCTAAATTTTTATAATTATGAACAAAGTTTTTTTTGTAAATAATTTTTTTTGTGCTTTTTTCATGATTATTAAAATTTAGGACCAGACCTACCATTTTTAGTGCTTCTTATCTATTATCCCAAATTTTCAACTCGATGTGGCTATTTTTGTGAAAATAAGTTTACAAATAAAAAAAGTGTCGGTGAGGTAGGAATCCGGTCACGTGACCCATTCGTCACGTGGCCTTAATAAACAAATATCGAAAAAAAATTCAACTTTCGATGTTTTCGAATAACTGGAATAACTTGGGAATTAATTAACATTTTCCAGAGTTCTTAAGCTCATTTTAAAGATAAATCTCTATGATATATTTCTAAATTATTAAAATTTAAAAAAAACATTTTTTCCGAGATTATACCCCTAGGTCGAACTTGGTTGAAATTTTCAACCGAAAAGATTAATTTTCTACCAAAACAAGAAGAATTTTCAATAAATTTCATAAATTTTCAACTAGATAGTTGAATTTTTAAACTTGAAAAGATCAATATTGAACCAAAAATAGAGTAGTTGAATTTTCATTTAGGAGAATTAATTTTTAAGAAAAAAAAACAATTTTCTAAAAAACAGTGTTTTTGGGACCAAGTAGTTGAATTTTCAAGCCAAAAACACGACTTTTCTACAAAAAAATTGAATTTTCGAAACCAAGAATATGATTTTTCAACGAAAAAGTTAATTTTTAACCAATTAGTTGAATTTTCAAACAAGAAGATTAATTTTCTACTAGAAAAGATGAATTTTCAACGAAATAGTTGAATTTCAACCAAGAAGATTAATTTTCTAAGAAGAAAGATGAATTTTCATTTAAGAGAATTAATTTTTAAACAAAAAAATTAATTTTCTACAAAACAGTTGCATTTTCAAACCCGAGACTACGATTTTCCAACAAAAAAGTTCATTTTCAACCAGTAATTTGAATTTTCAACAAAATGGTTCAATTTTAAATTAAAAAATTGATTTTTAATATAATGAAACGAATTTTCAGCTGAAATTATGAATCTGAAAGCACAAAAATGAACTTTGCAGAAAGCAGTTAGTTGATATTTCATCATGAAAAAACGAATATTCAAGAAAATACTTCAATCCTCAACTAAAACATAATATTTTTCAACCAAACAGTTGCATTTTTAACAAAAAAAATTATTTCCTACCAAAAAAGACGAATTTTCAACAAAATACGTACATTTTTAACCAAACAGTTGAATTTTTAACCAAGAAGATTAATTTTCTACCTAAAAAGATCAATTTTGAATTCTCTGTCTGAATAAATTTCATAAATTTTCAACTGAATAGTTGAATTTTTAAACTTAAAAAGATCAATATTGAATCAAGAATGGAGAAGTTAAATTTTTATTTAAAAGAATTAATTTTCAAAACAAAAAATTAATTTTATACAAAACAGTTTAATTTTGTACCAAATAGTTGAATTTTCAACTAAATTGTCGAATTTTCAAGCCAGAAACACGAATTTTCTACAAAACAGTTGAATTTTCAACAAAATGGTTCAATTTTTAGTTAAAAAATTAATTTTTAATATAAAGAAACGAATTTTCAACTAAAATTATGAATCTAAAAGCAAAAAAATTAACTTTGAAGGAAGCAGTTCAACTTTTCACCAAGAATTTGATTTTTCAACCTAAACAGATGAATTTTCAACGAAAAATATAATAGTTGATATTTCGTTAAAAAAATGTATTAAAAATAAAAAAAGTTGGATTTAACCAACAAAAATGAATATTCAACAAAATACTTAAATCCTCAACTAAAACAGATTAATTTTTAACCAAACAGTTGCATTTTTAACAAAAAATGTATTTTCTACCAAAAAAGACGAGAAGAACTTCAAAAAATGATAATTATTTCCAGAGTTATTTCAGTTTTTCATTAATATTTTTCATTATATATATATAATACTGATTAAATATTGAATTGTATTTTTTAAGTAAAAAATATTGACTTGTAGTTTTTAAAAAATGAAAAATATTGTCTTGTATTTCTTACAAGGATTGAACAATATTATCTTGCAGTTTCTGATGATAAAAAATATTAACTTTAAATTTCTGAAAATAAAAAATATATTGACTTGTACTTTTTTTAATAATCGAAACATAAATATTTTTTAGTCGTTAAGTAACTATAATCTAATATTTCTATTCATTAAAGAAATGCAAGTCAATATATTTTTCATCTTTAGAAATTTGAAGTTAATATTTTTCTATATCCTTATAATAAATAAAAGCTAATGTTTTTTTATATTTAAATACCACAATATTTTGGGACGACTCCGGAATCTCCAAAAAGAAAATTTCCGAAAAAGAAAATTTTCGAAAAAGAAAATTCGCGAAATGATAAAATTTCCGAAATAAGAAACTTCCGAATTGGAAAAATCCCGTACAGTTTACATTATTATCGAATTTGAACATTTCCGAAAGTTTATAAAATTACCGAAATTAAAAATTTCCGACAGAAAATAGCCGAATTATAAAATATTCGACACTGGAAAATTCTAAAAACTAGAAAATTCCCGAATTTAAACAAGTGAACAATTATTCTTCAATAAATATGATTTAATTTTTAAGAATACAATAATTAAATATTTAAATAATAATTAGAAAAAAAATTAAAGATTGAAAAAAATTCTTCCATCAAAATATTTCTTTGATATATTTTTAACAAATAAATAATATTTATTAAACAACAATTTTTTGAATTGTTTGAGTTCCAGAATTTTATAATGGCGAATATTTTATTAATCGGCAATTTTTTATTTCTTATACTTCCTTTCTCAAGAATTTTACACTGTAGGGAATTTAATTTTTCGACATTTTTTGGTCTCCTAAATATTATTTATTTACACTTTAATAACTTAAGATCGCCTTTTCCAGCTCAATCAATTTTTCGGGATGATTTTGTTTTAAATTATTGTTTGCATATTCCATTATTATGTTTATAATAATTAAATAATGTTTGTTAAAAAACAATTCTTTTAATTATTTGAATTAGGGAATGTTCTAGTTTCGGGAATTTTACAGTATCGGAAATTTCATTATTCGGAAATTTTCAAATTCGGATTGGGAATTTCATTATTCGGGAATTTTCTAATTCGAGATTTTTACATTTCGGCAATTTTATAATGTCGGAAATTTTCTACTTCTAATATTTTATTTTTTTCGAATTTTACAGTGTAGAGAATTTTATTTCTTGGAATTTTTTAGTCGTCCAAATATTTTACATCTTTTTCATCACTCAAAGGCTACAAATGAAAATTTGTAATATTTTTAAAATATTTTTTTAATAATAATTCAATAATGTGGAAAATATTTCTATGAAAAATATTCCATTAAAAACAAATTCAATGTAGAAAACGTTGGTTTCCAATATAAACAAATTTTTAAATATTAAGTTTAACATTTTTTTTGAAAATTTTTTGGATATTGGGAGTGAGAAGATTCCTATTCTCGAACCTTTTATTTTAGTCCGATTTTCTTCGGGGATGGCTCAAATCGAAGAATATAGAATTTAGATAAAAAGAAAAATTTGCTATGTTACATTTTTTTGTATCAGTGGTTAAAAAAAAAGAAAAATGAGGAAAATATGGTTATTTGGATCCATATGCTGGAAGCTTTACGCTTAATCTGCTTTTTTAGGGGCTGGCTTAACCTGAAGCTTTTGGTTCAGTGGTTAAGAAATAAGAAAAATGAGGAAATTTTGGTTACTCAAACCCCTATGCTAGAAGCTTTTCTTTTGGTCTGATTTTCTTTGGGGATGGCTCAAATTGAAGCATATAGAATTGAGATAAAAAGTAAAATTTGCTATTTTATGGTTTTTTTATATCATTCGTTAAGATATAAGAAAAACTTGGTTATTGAGACCCTTATGCTAGAAGCTTTTTTTTTGGTCTGACTTTCTTTGGGGGTAGCTCAAACCGAAGCATATAGAATTGAGGTAAACAGTAAAATTTGCCATGTTACATTTTTTTATATGAGCGGCAGAAAAATAAAAAATTAATCAGGAAAATTTGGTTTCATAAACCCCTACACTTGAAGCTTTTTTTAGTATGATTTTATTTGCGAATGAGCTAAATTGAAGCTTTTGGCTTATAGAATTCAGATCAAAAATAAAATTGGCTATTTTACAATTTTCTTTTTTTGATATCAGTGCTTAGGAAATAAGAAAATTAAGGAAATTTTGGTTACGTAAACCCCTATGCTGAAAGCTTTTCATTTAGTCTGATTTTCTTTGGGGATGGCTCAAATTAAAGCATATAGAAAGTAAAATTTGCTATGTTATGGTTTTTTATATCAGACGTTAAGGTATAAGAAAAATGAGCAAAATTTGGTTATTTTGGACCCCTATGCTGGAAGCTTTTCATTTAGTCTGATTTTCTTTGAGAATGGCTCAATTTGAAGCATATAGAATTGAGGTAAATAGTAAAATTAGCTATGTTAAATTTTTTTTATATCAGTGGTTAAAAAACAAGAAAAGTGAGGAAAATATTGTTATTTAGACCCCTATGCTAGAAGCTTTACGCTTAATCCGCTTTTTTAGAGGATGGCTTAACCTGAAGCTTTTGGAATATAGAATTCAGATAAAAAATAACATTTGCTCTGTTACGGTTTTTTTTTATATCAGTGGTTACAAAATAAGAAAAATGAGGAAATTTTGGTTGCTTAAACCCCTATGCTAGAAGCTTTTCTTTTAGTCTGATTTTCATTGGGGATGGCTTAAACTGAAACTTTTGGCATTTATAATTTAGACAAAAAATAAAATTTGCTATGTTATGTTTTTTTTTATGTGGTTAAAAATAAGAAAAATTTCGTTACGTAAACCCCTATGCTGAAAGCTTTTCATTTAGTCTGATTATCTTCGGCGATGGCTCAAATTGAAGCATATAGAATTGAGATAAAAAGTAAAATTTGCTATGTTATGGTTTTTTTATATCAGTCGTTAAGGTATAAGAAAAATGAGGAAAATTTGGTTCTTCTGGACGCCTATGCTGGAAGCTTTTCATTTAGTCTGATTTTCTTTGGGAATGGCTCAATTTGAAGCATACAGAATTCAGATAAAAAGTAAAATTTTCCATGTTACTTTTTTCTTTTTTTATATGAGCGGCTAAAAAATACAAAATAAATTAGGAAAATTTGGGTTCTTAAGCCCCTACACTTGAAGCTTTTTTTTTAGTATGATTTTATTCGCGAATTAGCTAAATTGAAGCTTTTGGCTTATAGAATTCAGATCACAAATAAAATTGGCTATTTGACACTTTTCTTTTTTTGATATCAGTGCTTAGGAAATAAGAAAAATGAGGAAAATTTGGTTATTTAGACCCCTATGCTAGAAGCTTTTCTTTTGGTTTGATTTTCTTTGGGGATGGCTCAAATTGAAGCATATAGAATTGAGATAAAAAGTAAAATTTGCTATGTTATGTTTTTTTTTTTTATATCAGTCGTTAAGGTATAAGAAAAAAGGAAAATTTGGTTATTTAGACCCCCATGCTGGAAGCTTTTCATTTAGTCTGTTTTTCTTTGGGAATGGCTCAATTCGAAGCATATAGAATTGAGATAAAAAGTAAAATTTGCCATTTAACATTTTTCTTTTTTTATATGAGCGACTAAAAAATACAAAATAAATTAGGAAAATTTGGGTTCTTAGACCCCTACACATGAAGCTTTTTTTTAGTATGATTTTACACTTTTCTTTTTTTGATATCAGTGGT
>CAKNYM010040154.1:10988-29060 GCA_932195095.1 Andricus curvator
TTTTTTATATCAGTCGTTAAGGTATAAGAAAAAAGGAAAATTTGGTTATTTAGACCCCCATGCTGGAAGCTTTTCATTTAGTCTGTTTTTCTTTGGGAATGGCTCAATTTGAAGCATATAGAATTGAGATAAAAAGTAAAATTTGCCATGTTACATTTTTCTTTTTTTATATGAGCGGCTAAAAAATACAAAATAAATTAGGAAAATTTGGGTTTTTAGGCCCCTACACTTGAAGCTTTTTTTTAAGTATGATTTTATTTGCGAATGAGCTAAATTGAAGCTTTTGGCTTATAGAATTCAGATCAAAAATAAAATTTGCTATTTTATACTTTTCTTTTTTTGATATCAGTGGTTAAGGAATAAGAAAAATGAGGAAATTTTTTTTTACTTAAACCCCTATGCTAGAAGTTTTTCTTTTGGTCTGATTTTCTTTGGGGATGGCTCAAACTGAAGCATATAGAATTGATATAAAAAGTAAAATTTTCTATGTTATGGTTTTTTATATCAGTCGTTAAGGTCTAAAAAAATGAGGAAAGTTTGGTTATTTAGACTCCTATTCTGGAAGCTTTTCATTTAGCCTGCTTTTCTTTGGGAATGGCTCAATTTGAAGCATATAGAATTGAGATAGAAAGTAAAATTTGCCATTTAACATTTTTCTTTTTTTATATGAGCGACTAAAAAATACAAAATAAATTAGGAAAATTTGGGTTCTTAGACCCCTACACATGAAGCTTTTTTTTTAGTATGATTTTACACTTTTCTTTTTTTGATATCAGTGGTTAAGAAATAAGAAAAATGTGGAAATTTTTGTTCCTTTAACCCCTATGCTAAAAACTTTTCTTTTGGTCTGATTTTCTTTGGGGATGGCTCAAATTAAAGCATATAGAATTGAGATAAAAAGTAAAATTTGCTATGTTATGGTTTTTTATATCAGTCGTTAAGGTATAAGAAAAAAGGAAAATTTGGTTATTTAGACCCCTATGCTGGAAGCTTTTCATTTAGTCTGATTTTCTTTGGGTATGGCTCAAATTGAAGCATATAGAATTGAGATAAAAAGTAAAATTTGCCATGTTATATTTTTCTTTTTTTATATGAGCTGCTAAAAAATTAAAAATATATTAGGAAAATTTGGTTTCTTAGACCCCTACACTTGAAGCTTTTTTTAAAAATATTTTATTCGCGAATGAGCTAAATTGAAGCTTATAGAATTCAGATCAAAAATAAAATTTGTTATTTTACAGTTTTCTTTTTTTTTTATATCAGTGGAAATAAGAAAAATGAAGAAATTTTGGTTACTCAAACCCCTATGCTAGAAGCTTTTCTTTTGGTCTGATTTTCTTTGGGGATGGCTTAAACTGAAACTTTTGGCATTTATAATTTAGACAAAAAATAACATTTGCTATGTTATGTTTTTTTTATATCCGTAGTTAAAAAATAAGAAAAATTTGATTACGTAAACCCCTATGCTAGAAGCTTTTCTTTTGGTTTGATTTTCTTTGGGGATGGCTCAAATTGAAGCATATAGAATTGAGATAAAAAGTAAAATTTGCTATGTTATGGTTTTTTATATCAGTCGTTAAGGTATAAGAAAAATGAGGTTATTTAGACCCCTATGTTAGAAGCTTTTCTTTTAATTCGAATTTTTTAGAGGAATTTTCTTCAATTGAAGCTCTTGGTCTGTCGAATTCAGATGAAAAATTACATTTGCTCTTTTATGGTGTTTCCTTCATCAATTTCAAACAAAAAATAAATTTTGACGAAAAATCTTCCTCTGTAATGAATTTTATCTAGCAGTAATATTATAGTACATTTTATAATAAATTTTCTTGAGTCGCAATTACTACTTTTTGCTAGAAAATTTCACTATGATTTGTATTTAATTACAAAAACTAAAGATAAATGTGAATCTTGGGTTTTAAATCGTTTGTGAGGAATTATAGATATATATCTTCCGCAGTTCAGTTTTATTCTTCAAGAGTTTCCGCCGAACTGGTAAATGGCACCAAGCCAAGTACCAAATTGCTTCTGTTATCCGCGAATCAATTTTCAAGAGATTATACACTAATCAAAATTACAGTTTTTTAAACCAACTTTTTATTCCCACCTGACGATCGTCATCTGTACAGTGTGGCCACAAAACTTAATTTTAATTTTATTTTTTTTTTTAATTTTAATCTTGTAACATTTTTAACATAGAATCTTCTATAAACGGACTAAAAAAATTTCAGATTGAAATTAAAAAGTTTCAAATTGGTCGAATTTGCAAAAAAAAAAACTCAAACCCAAACAGATGCATTTTTAAATAAATAGTTGAATCTTCAAACAAAAAAAAAACGAACTTTTTAGAAGAGAGGTGAATTTCCAACCAAGAAGAATTTTCATCCAAGAACTTTTCTAACAAAAAAAAAAAAATTTCAATCCAGAGGGACGAATTTTCTATCCACAAATACGAATTTGCAACAAAACAGTTGAATTTTCGAAAAACGTTGACTTTTCAACAAAATAATTGAATTTTCAACAAAGTACTTGAACTTTTAACAACAAAAATTAATTATTAACCTAACAATTGCATTTTTTATCAAAGATTTGAACTTTAAAGCAAGAGGGACAAAGTTTCAACAAAATAGTGGAATTTTTAAATGGTTTATGGAATTTTAAACCTATAAAGACGAATTTTCAACCAAATGGTCAAATTTTTGAACAAAAAAGGTTAAAAGTCAACCACAAATAATTGCATTTTCAACCAATTTCAATTTTTTCAAAAACAGTGGAATTTTCTAAAAAAAATGAATTTTCAAAAAAAAATAATAATTTTCAACCATACAGTTGGATTTTTATCCAAAAATAGATGAAATTGCTACTAAAACAGTTACATTTTTGAACCAAAAAGAAGAATTTTCAACACAACTAGAGCCTCATACGCGCGCTCCGCGCGCGACCAATTTATTTACATGTATTTATTTTATTTGGAAATGAATTTCAATAAAATACCATGAAATTAACTTTTACTTCAATAATTTTGATTTGTACACGGCTTTGCATGGATACCATCTCACGATGCAGAATAAATAATTCTGTAAAAAATTGAGCCTATTCGTTGAAAAATAGCCAGACTCTAAATTTTGTAATCGAAATTGTTTAAATAATTAATAATTCTTGTAAATTTACAAAACATAGTAAAGAGTCACCGGAAAGGTAATCTTAGTTGACTACGCAAACAAATTGTTCTGAATGTGTTCATGAAAATTGTTTAAATAATTAATAATTATTGTAAATTTTCAAAGTATCATAGGAAAGAGGTATTTGAAAAACGTTCTTTATTGAGTCCGTAAACAAATTGAGCCTATTCTTTAAAAAATAGCCAAACTCTTGATTTGTTTATCAAAATTGTTTAAATAAGTATTCATTCTTTGAAATTTGCAGAGCATTATAGCAAAAAGTCACTGCAAAGATATTCTTACTTAATTCTATAAAAAATGGAGCCTATTCGTTATAAAAATAGCCAAACTCTCAGTTTTTAAATTAAAATTGTTTAAATAATTGAAAATTATTGTAAGTTTAGAAAGCAACATAGATAACAGTCATCGAAAAGATATTCTTAGTTGAATTCGTAAACAAAGTGAGCCTATTTGTTGAAAAACAGCCAAACTCTGAATATGTGTATGAAAATTGTTAAAATAATCAACTATTATTGTAAATTTGCAAAGTAACATAGGAAAGACTTATTTTTAATACATTCTTTTTGGTTCTGTAAACCAATTGAGCTAATTCGTTAAAAATAATGATATTACAAATAATAGTTCTTGTAAATTTACAAAGCAGCATATAAAATAGTCAGCGAAAAGACATTCCTAGTTGATTCCGTAACCAAATTCTGCCTATTCCTTGAAAAATAGACCAACTCTGAATATTTTTAGAAAAATTGTTAAAATAATTAATAATTATTGTATATTTGCAAAGTATCGTAGAAAAGATTTATTGGGAATACATTCTTTCTTTATTTCCTAAACTAATTGTTCCTATTCGTTGAAAAATGACCGGGCGCTTAATTTGTTTATGAAAATTCTTTAAATAATTAATAATTCTTGAAAATTTGCAAATCATTATAGAAAAAAGTAATCTAAAAGATATTCTTACTTAATTCGGTAAAAAAATTGAGCCTATTCGTTGAGAAATAGCCAAACTCTTAATTTTTTAATCAAAATTGTTTAAATAATTAATAATTCTTGTAAATTTATAAAGCAACATAGAAAAGAGTAATCGGAAAGATATTCTTAGTTGACTCCGTAAACAAATTGTGCCTATTCCTTGAAAAATACCCAAACTCTGAATATGTTTATGAAGACTGTTTAAATAATTAATAATTATTGTAACTGTGCAAAGTATCGTAGAAAAGAGTTATTGGCAATACATTATTGGTGATTCCGTAAACAAATTGGGCTTATTCGATGGAAAGTGGCCAAACTCTTAATTTGTTGAAATAATTGATAATTCTTGTAAGTTTGCAAAGCTTCATAGAAAAGAGTCATCGGAAGGATATTCTTAGTGAATTCTGTAAAAGAAATGTACCGTATTCGTTGAAAAATAGCCAAACTCTTTGTTTATGCAAATCGTTTCAATTATTAATAATTATTGTAAATTTACGAAGCTACATAGAAAATTTTCATCAGAAAGACATTCGTAGTTGACTTTGTAAACAAACTGTACCTATTCCTTGAAAAATAGCCAAACTCTAAATATGTTTATAAAAATTGTTAAAATAATTAATAATTATTATATATTTGCAAGCTATCGTAGAAACGAATTATTGGAAATACATTCTTTCTTGATACCCTAAACTAATTTATCCTATTCATTGAAAAAGGCCAAGGTCCTTCTGAAAAGTTAAACAAAAATGTAAAGTTGGTTTTTAAATTAAAAAATTAACAAAATTTATTATAAAAAATCCAAACACAATTAAAAAATAAATGGTAGTCAAAATTTCGAAAGTTTCAAACATTTTGAAATATAAATGAACTATGACTAAAATGTTAAATCGAAAATGAATCTTTCAAAATACGAATAAAATATTTAAAATGTTAATTAAAAGCCTTATTTTTAAAAAATGCGTGAAAGGACTCGTATATATACCGAAGTATAAATGCATATACTTCCACTAAGCTTCTTATGAAAACAAACATCTCGAGTTCAAATAAAAACAGATCGCCCATCGTCGATGAGATCGTCTTATCGTTTACTAAGTAACGGTAACGGTAACTAAACGACGAATACCAACTTTCAAAGATAGGATAGTTGAATCCTCAACCAAAGAAGATTAATTTGTAGCCAACATAAAAAAATTAATTTAAAAAAAAAAAAAAAGAATTTTCAACCAAAGAGATGAATTTTCAATTAAAATAATAAATCTTCAACAAAAAAAGAAACATTTTCAGTTAAAAAAATGAATTAAAAAAAAAAGAATTTTCAACCAAATGTTGAAATTTTTAACTGAAGAAATGAATTTTTAACTAAAATAATGAATTTTTAACAAAAAAATGAATTTTTAACCAAATAGTTGAATTTTCAACCCAAAACATGAATTTTTTACTAAAGAATACAAATTTTTAACACAATGTATGAGTTTGCAAATAAAAAAGAACAATTTTAGGCCAAAAATTGAATAGTTAAATTTTCAGTTAGAAAAATAAATTTACAAAGAAATAGTTATATTTTCAACCAAGAAGAACAAAAAGGATCAATTTTCCACAAAAAATGGAATAGTTAAATTTTTAGTCAAAGAAATGAATTTTTAATGAAAATAATGATTTTTCAATCAAAAAAGCGAATTTTTAAGCAAATACATGAATTTTCAAATAAAGAAATCAATTTTTAACCAAAAATAGAATAGTTGAATTTTAATTCAGAAAAAATGAATTTTCAAGACAATAGTTACATTTTTAAATAAGAAAATTAATTTTTAACCAAAAAGTTAAAGTTTCAAGTAATGAGATCACTTTTCGACAAAAAAGACGATTTTTCGACAAAATAGTTGAATTTTCGAAAAAAGTTGACTTTTCAACAAAATAACTGAATTTTCAATAAAGTAGGTACTTGAACTTTTAACAACAAAAATTAATTATTAACCAAACAGTTGCATTTCTTATCAAATAGTTGAACTTTAAAGCGAGAGAGACAAATTTTCAACAAAATAGTGGAATTTTTAAATGGTTTATGGAATTTTAAACCTATAAAGATGAATTTTCAACCAAATGGTCAAATTTTCGAACAAAAAAGATTAAATTCAATCACAAAAAATTGCATTTTCAACCAACTTGAATTTTTTAGAAGACAGTGGAATTTTGGAAAAAAATTAATTTTCAAACAAAACAAAAAATAATTTTGAACCATACATTTGCATTTTTATCCAAAAATAGATGAAATTTCTACTAAAACAGATACATTTTTGAAAAAAAAAAAGAATTTTTAAGACAATAGTTGAATCCTCAACCAGAGAAGACTAATTTTTAACCAAGATAAAAAAATTAATTTTCAACAACAGCAAAAAACGAATTTTCAACCAAAGAGATGAATTTTCAATTAAAATAATAAATCTTCAACAACAAAAAAACATTTTCAGTTAAACAAAATAAATTTTCTAAAAAAAAAGAATTTTCAACCAAATTTTTAATTAAAATAATGAATCTATAACCAGAAAAAAATTAATTTTTAACCAAATAGTTCAATTTTAAATCCAAAAGATGAATTTTTTACTAAAAAGACCAATTTTCAACACAATGTATGAGTTCGCAAATGAAAAAGAACAATTTTCGGCCAAACATTGAATATTTGAATTTTCAGTTAGAAAAATAAATTTCCAAAGAAATAGTTATATTTTCAATCAAAAAGATCAAAAAGGATCAATTTTCCATACAAAATGGAATAGTTAAATTTTTAGTCAAAGAAATGAATTTTTAATTAAAATAATGATTTTTCAATATAAAAGCGAATTTTTAAGCAAATATATGAATTTTTAACCAAAAATAGAATAGTTGAATTTTAATGCAGAAAAAAATGAATTTTCAACACAATAATTAAATTTTTAAATAAGAAAATTAAGTTTTAACCAAAAAGTTTAAGTTTCAAGCATTGAGATCACTTTTCAACAAAAAAAAAACGATTTTTGAACAAAATAGTTGAATTTTCATCTAAGACAGATAAGTTTTTAACTGAAATTAGAATAGTTAAATTTTCAGCACAAAAATAATTTTTTCACCTAAAAAAAAATTTCAACGAAATAGTTAAATTTCCAACTAAAGGGATAAATTTCCATCCAAGAAGTTTAAATTTCGATAAAAAAGATACATTTTCGACAAAGTATGGAATAAATAAATTCGTTGAAAAAAATTAACTTTCAAATGAATTTTTAACAAAATACATGAATTTTCAACCAAATTTTTATATTTTTAAAGGAATTTTTAACCTAACAATTAAATTTTAAATAAAAAAAGATGAATTCCTAACAACAAATATAATAGTTGATATTGAACCAAAAAATATTTTGATTTAAAAAAAACCGTTCAATTCAACCAAAAAAAACTAATTTTTAACAAAATATTTGAATCCTCAACCAAAATAGATTAATTTGCAAGTAAAAAAGTTGTGATTTTTAATCAAAAAATATTTTTATTTTAAATCAAAAATAGTCGAATTCAATAAAAAAAGACGAATTTAAAAAAAAAATTCAATCCTCAATAAAAAAAGATTCATTTTCAACCAAGTTAAAAAAATTAATCTTCAACAAAAACAAAACGAATTTTTAACCAAAGAGATGAATTTTCAATTAAAATAATGAATCTTCAACATAAAAGAAACATTTCCAGTTAAAAAAATGAATTTAAAAAAAAAAAGAATTTTCAACCAAATTTTTAATTTTATAACTAAAGAAATGAATTTTTAACTAAAATAATGAATCTTTAACAATAACAAAAATGAATTTTTATAACCAAATAGTTGAATTTTCAACCCAAAAGATGAATTTTTTACTGAAAAATATAAATTTTTAACACAATGTATGAGTTTGCAAATAAAAAAGAACAATTTCAGGCCAAAAATTGAATAGTTAAATTTTCGGTTAGAAAAATAAATTTCCAAATAAATAGTTATATTTTCAACCAAGAAGATTAAAAAGGATCAATTTTCCACAAAAAATTGAATAGTTAAATTTGTAGTCAAAGAAACGACTTTTTAATTAAAATAATGATTTTTCAATGAAAAAGCGAATTTTTAGGCAAATACATTAATTTTCAACTGAAGAGATCAATTTTTCACCAAAAATAGAATAGTTGAATTTTCATTCAGAAAAAAAATGTTCAACATAAAAGAAATGAATTTCCAACATTCTAGTTGAATTTTTAAATAAGAAAATTAATTTTTAATCAAAAAGTTAAAAGTTTCAAGTAATGAGATCACTTTTCGACCAAAAAGACGATTTTTCAACAAAATAGTTGAATTTTCATCAAAGACAGATACATTTTTAACTTAAATTAGAATAGTTAAATTTTCAGAAAAAAAATAATTTTTTGACCTAAAAACAAATGTTCAACGAAATAGTTAAATTTCCAACTAAAGGGACAAATTTTCATCCAAGAAGGTTAAATTTCGATAAAAAAGATACATTTTCGACAAAGTATGGAATAAATAAATTTGTTTAAAAAAAATGAATTTTTAACAAAATACATGAATTTTCAACCAGATTTATATATTTGTAAAGGAATTTTCAACCTAATAATTAAATTTGAACCCAAAAAAGATGAATTCCTAAAAAAAATATAATAGTTGATATTGCAACCAAAAAATATTTTGATTTTAAAAAAACCGTTGAATTCAACAACAAAAAACTAATTTTTAACAAAATATTTGAATCCTCAACCAAAATAGATTAATGTGCAACCAAAAATGTTGTGATTTTTAATCAAAAAATATTTTTATTTTAAATAAAAAATAGTTGAATTCAATAAAAAAGACAAATTAAAAAAAAATTCAATCCTAAATCAAAAAAGATTCATTTTCAACCAAGTTAAAAAAATTAATCTTCAACAAAAAAACGAATTTTTAACCAGAGATGAATTTTCAACTAAAATCTTAAAAAAAAAAGATTTGTTAACCAAGCAGTTGAATTTTCAAACAAAGAATGATGAATTTCGAATGAATGATGCAATAGTAGATATTTCAACCAAATAGGAACAAAATAGTTGATTCCTCAACCAAAGAAGATTAATTTTCAACAAAACAGTCGTATTTTAATCCAAAAATAGATGAAATTCCTCCTAAAACAGAAAAACTCAGAGTGAAAACGCGACTAAGATAAGCGAGAAAAACTCGAACGGTCACCCATCCGAGCGATAACCGCGCGCATCCATGCTTAACATTTGAGATCTCGACGAGTGTGAAACACCACCCAGCTACGTCGGTGCTGTATTAAAAAATAGTTGTATTTTATATTTTTTCTATTCAAAAATCAAAACTAAGTCACACCCCCCAAAAAAAAGGATAATAGAATAAATATTCTTTATTCCTCTTTTTCTAATCCGGCTTCTGCCGCAGTGAGGTCATGAATGATCAAAAATTGAAAAGAAATTCAGAACAATCGGAGATCGCATTTCGTTCCGTTCCAATTCAGCCACTGCAGTTTGCAACATTTCATGCGTGAATCCGAAACTTTTTACATTTTCTTCCCCTTTCACGAGCTCTCTAAAGTAAAAATTTATTACCCGAAAATACAAGCGGGAAGAAAATAAATTTCCTCTTTCAAAATATACAGAATTTCGGTTCTGATTTTATGAAATAAGTTTGATTTATTTAATTTTGATAATAATTTTGAAATAAGTTTTAATAAATTTTCTAGGATTTCAGGAAATATAATTACATTTCATGGGGGTTTATAATATTTTAAGATATTTAGAAATATTTTAAAGGTTTTGAGATATTTTAAAGTGTTTTAAAAGATTCCAAGGAATTTTCCATTTATTTCAGTAATTTAATAGAATTGCAAAGGATTAAAAATATTTTATGGTATTTTTAGAAATATCAAGGATTTTTCAAGGGTTTTAAAAAGTTTCAAGGGATTTTAAAATATTTTAAAGAATTTTAAATATTTTTCCAAATTCGAAGGAATTTTTAGAGCATTTCAAAATGTCAAGGATTTTCAAACGATTTTAAAGGTTTTGAAACATTTTAAGGTATTTTAAAATATTCCAAGGAATTTTCAATTTATTGAAGATATTTAATGGAATTGGAAAGGATTTGAAATATTTCAAGTTATTTTAAAAGATTTTAAATTACTTTTTAATAGATGGAATTTTTAGGAATTTTCAAGAGCTTTAAAAATTTTCCAGGGATTTCACGGGACTTCAAAATATTTCAAAGGGTTTTAAATACTTTTAAAAAAAGCCAAGAAATTTTTAATAGCTTTTCAAAATTTCAAGGAATTTTAAAAGATCTTATAAAATACCCTAAAATATTTCGAATCCTTAAAAATCTCATTAAATTACTCAAATCAATTGAAAATTCCTTAGGAACTTTTAAAATATCCTAAAATCTTAAACTTCTATCAAATCTCTTCAAATTATTGAAATTAATTGAAAATTGAAAAATTGAAAATTTGATATTATTCCTTGAAATTTTTTTAAATATTCTAAAATCTTTTAAACCTTTTGGGACTACAACGAATTATTAAAATCTATTAATACTATAATATATATATAAAAATAAAAAATTTTATAAAATTTTTTATTTATTTATCGCTTTTTATTTTATTTATCGCTTATTTTTATAAAAATAAAAAAATACTCTAAGATATTTAAAATCCTTTAAAATGTGTTGAAATCCTCTGAAATTTTTTAGACCTCTTGAATTAAAAAAAATAACCGAAAATCTTAAAAATTCTAAGAAATCCCTTGAAATTATTGAAATCGATTGAAAATACCGTGGAATTTAAAAAAATACCCTAAAATATTTCGAATCCTTAAAATCCCATTAAATTACTGAAATCAATTGAAAATTCCTTGGAATTTTTAAAAATACCCTAAAATATTTCAAATTATTTGAAATCTATTGAAAGCCCTTGAAAATTCCTTGAAATTTTTTTAAATATTCTAAAATCTTTTAAACCTTTTGGAACTACATCAAATTATTAAAATCTATTAAAAATATTATAAGATACTTAATATCCTTTAAAATCTATTGAAATCCTTTGGAATTTTTCAGAGCTTTTGAAAGTTATTTGAATTTTGAAAAATAACCGAAAATCTTAAAAATTCTTTGAAATCCCTTGAAATTATTGAAATCGATTGAAAATTCCTTGGAATTTTAAAAAATACCTTCAAATATTTCAAATCTTTTGAAATTCTATTAAATTACTGAAAACAATTGAAATTCCTTGGAATCTTGGAAAATTCCTTGAAAAAATTCGTTTAAATCCCTTCAAAAGACTGAAATTAATAAAAATTCCTTGGAATTTTTAAAAAATATTTAAAATCCTTTAAAATTATATGAAATCCCTTGAAACTTTGTAAAGCTCTTGAAAATTCCTTGAAATTTCAAAAAATACCCTTAAATCTTTTAAAACCTTTGGAAACACTTCAAATTTTTGAAATAAATCGAAAGTTTCTTGGAATCTTATAAAATACCCTAAAATATTTCGAATCCTTAAAATCCCATTAAATTACTGAAATTAATTGAAAATTCCTTGGAATTTTTAAAAATACCCTAAAATATTTCAAATCTTTTGAAATCTATTGAAAGCTCTTGAAAATACCTTGAAATTTTTTTAAATATTCTAAAATCTTTCAAACCCTTTGGAACTACATGAAATTATTTAAATCTATTAAAAATACCCTAAGATCCTTTAAAATCTGTTGAAATCCCTTGAATTTTTTTACCCTAAAATCCTTTAAAATCTGTTGAAATCCCTTGAATTTTTTTAGAGATCTTGAAAGTTATTTTGAATTAAAAAAAAACGAAAATTTTAAAACTTCTTTGAAATCCATTGAAATTATTGAAATCGATTGAAAATTTCTTGGCATTTTGAAAAATACCTTCAAGTATTTCAAATCTTTTGAAATTCCATTAAACTACTGAAAACAATTGAAAATTCCTTCAAATCTTGAAAAATTCCTTGAAAAAATTCGTTTAAATCCCTTCAAATTACTGAAATCAATTAAAAAAATTCCTCGGAATTTTTAAAAATATTAATCCTTTAAAATATTTTGAAATCCCTTGAAACTTTGTAAAGCTCTTGAAAATTCCTTGACATTTCAAAAAATACCCTTAAATCTTTTAAAACCTTTGGAAACACTTCATATTTTTGAAATAAATCGAAAGTTTCTTTTGAAATCTTTTAAAATACCTTAAAATAATTCAAAAACATTAAAATTCCTTGAAATTTTGAAAAGCTCTTAAAAATTCCTTGAAATTTTTAAAAATACCCTAAAATATTTCAAATCTTTTGAAATCTATTGAAAGCTCTTGAAAGTTCTTTGAATTTTTTTTTAATATTCCAAAATCGTTTAAACTTTTCGGAACTACATCAAATTATTAAAATCTATTAAAAATACCCTAAGATATTTAATATACTTTAAAATCTGTTGAAATTCCTTCAAATTCTTTAGAGCTCCTGAAAGTTTTTTGAATTTTAAAAAATAACCGAAAATCTTAAAAATTCTTTGAAATCCCTTGACATTATTGAAACCGATTGAAAATCCCTTGGAGTTTTTAAAAAATACCTTCAAATCTTTTAAAATTCCATTAAATTACTGAAAACAATTGAAAATTCCTTGAAATATTCCTTGAAAAAATTCGTTTAAAACCCTTCAAAGTACTGAAATCAATAAAAATTCCTTGAAATTTAAAAAAATATTTAAAATCCTTCAAAATATTTTGAAATCCCTTGAAACTTTGTAAAGCTCTTGAAATATCCTTGACATTTCAAAAAATAACCTTAAATCTTTTAAACCCTTTGGAAACACTTCAAATTTTTGAAATAAATCGAAAATTTCTTGGAATCTTATAAAATACCCTAAAATATTTCAAAAACATTAAAATTCCTTGAAATTTTGAAACGCTCTTAAAAATTCCTTGAAATTTTTAAAAATACCCTAAAATATTTCAAATCTTTTGAAATCTATTGAAAGCTCTTGAAAGTTCTTTGAATTTTTTTTAATATTCCAAAATCGTTTAAACTTTTCGGAACTACATCAAATTATTAAAATCTATTAAGAATACCCTAAGATATTTAATATCCTTTAAAATCTGTTGAAATCACTTCAAATTCTTTAGAGCTCCTGAAAGTTTTTTGAATGTTAAAAAATAACCGAAAATCTTAAAAATTCTTTGAAATCCCCTGAAATTATTGAAACCGATTGAAAATTCCTTGGAATTTTAAAAAATACCTTCAAATATTTCGAATCTTTTAAAATTCCATTAAATTACTGAAAACAATTGGAAATTCCTTGAAAAAATTCGTTTAAATCCCTTCAAAGTACTGAAATAAATCAAAATTCCTTGGAGTTTTTAAAAATATTCAAAATCCTTTAAAATATTTTGGTATCCCTTGAAACTTTGTAAATCTTGAAAATTCCTTGACATTTTAAAAAATACCCTTAAATCTTTTTAATCCTTTGGAAACACTTCAAATTTTTGAAATGAATCGAAAGTTTCTTGGAATCTTTTAAAATACCTTAAAATATTCCAACATCTGTAAAATCTTTTGAAATTCCTTGACAATTTGAAAAGCTCTTGAAAATTCTTTAGAATTTTTATAAATATTTAAAATACTTTGAAATACTTTAAAATCCCTTGATACTTTTTAAAGCTTTTAAAAATTCCTTGACATTTTGAAAAATACCCTAAAATCTTTTAAACCATTTGGAAACACTTCAAATTATTGGAATAAATTGAAAATTCCTTGGAATCTTTAAAAATACCTTAAAATATTTCAAAAACATTAAAATCTTTTAAAATTCCTTGGAATTTTTTAAAAGTATTCAAAATCCTTTGAAGTATTTTGAAAACCCTTGAAATCCCTGGAAACTCTTTAAAGCTCTTAAAAATTCCTTGACGTTTTAAAAAATACCCTAAAATCTTTTAAACCCTTTGGAAACACTTCAAATTATTGAAATAAATTGAAAATTCCTTGGAATCTTTTAAAATACCTTAACATATTTTGAAAACCATTAAAATCTTTTGAAATTCCTTGAAATTTTGAAAAGCTCTTAAAAATTCCTTGGAATTTTGTAACATTATTTAAAATCCTTTGAATTATTTTGAAATTCTATTAAATTACTGAAAACAATTGAAAATACATTGGAATCTTGGAAAATTCCTTGAAAAAAATCGTTTAAATCCCTTCAAATTACTGAAATCCATAAAAATTCCTTGGAATTTTTAAAAATATTTAAAATCCTTTAAAATATTTTAAAATCCCTTGAAACTTTGTAAAGCTCTTGAAAATTCCTTAGCATTTCAGAAAATACACTTGAATCTTTTAAACCCTTTGGAAACACTTCAAATTTCTTAAAAAAATCAAAAGTTTCTTGGAATCATTTAAAGTACCTTAAAATATTTCAACATCTGTGAAATCTTTTGAAATTCCTTGACATTTTGAAAAGCTCTTGAAAATTCCATAGCATTTTTATAAATATTTAAAATACTTTTGAAATACTTTGAAATATTTTAAATACTTTGAAGTCCTTTGAAACTTTTTAAAGCTCTTAAAAATTCCTTGACATTTTAAAAAATACCCTAAAATCTTTTGAACCCTTTGGAAACACTTCAAATTATTGGAATAAATTGAAAATTCCTTGGAATCTTTTAAAATGCCTTAAAATATTTCAAAAACATTAAAATTCCTTCAAATTTTAAAAAGCTCTTAAAAATTCCTTGGAATTTTTTAAAAGTATTTAAAATGCTTTCAAATCTTTTGAAATTCCAATAAATTACTGAAAACAATTGAAAATTCCTTGTAATCTTGGAAAATTCTGTGAAAAAATTCGTTTAAATCCCTTAAAATTACTGAAATCAATATAAATTCGTCGGAATTTTTAAAAGTATTTAAAAACCTTTAAAATATTTCGAAATCCCTTGAAACTTTGTAAAGCTCTTGAAAATTCCTTGACATTAAAAAAAAAAACTTAAATCTTTTAAACCCTTTGGAAACACTTCAAATTTTTTAAATAAATCCAAAGTTTCTTGGAATTTTTAAAATACCTTAAAATATTTCAACATCTGTGAAATGTTTTGAAATTCCTTGACAATTTGAGAAGCTCTTGAAAATTCCTTAGAATTTTTATAAATATTTAAAATACTTTGAAATACTTTAAAATCCCTTGGAACTTTTTAAAGCTTTTCAAAATTCCTTGACATTTTAAAAAATACCCTGAAATCTTCTAAACCATTTGGAAACACTTCAAATTATTTAAATAAATTGAAAATTCCTTGGAATCTTTAAAAATACCTTAAAATATTTCAAAACCATTAACTTCTTTTGAAATTCCATGAAATTTTGAAATCCCTTGAAAGTTTTTAAAGCTCTTGAAAATTCCTAAAAATTCCATCTATTAAAAAGTAATTTAAAATCTTTTAAAAAAACTTAAAATATTTCAAATCATTTCCAATTCCATGAAAAAAACTTGGAATCTTTTGAAATACCTTAAAATATTTCAAAACCTTTAAAATCTTTTGAAAATCCATGACATTTTGAAATACTCTAAAAATTCCTTCGAATTTGAAAAATATTGCAAATTCTTTAAAATATTTTGAAATTCCTTGAAACTTTTTAAAGCTTATGAAAATTCCTTAACATTTTAAAAAATACCCTAGAATCTTTTAAAACGTTTAGAAACACTTCAAATTATTGAAAAAAATTGAAAATTCCTTGATATTTTAAAAAATACCCTAAAATATTTAAAATCCTTTGAAATCACCTCAAATCATTGAAATTTATTAAAAATTTATTTTAAAACTTTTACAGGAACCTAAAATATTTAAAATTCTTTCCAATACATTAAATTACTTAAATAAGTTTAAAATTCCTTGGAATCTTTTTAAAAACTTAAAGATTTTTCAAAACCTTTAAAATTCTTTGAAATTCCTTGACAGTTTGAAATTCTCTCAAAAATGTCTTGGAATTTAAAAGAATATTTAAAATTCTTTGAAATATTTTGAAATCCCTTAAAATTTTTTAAAGTCTTTGAGAATTACTTAATTTTTTTTAAATACCCTAAAATCTTTAAAATCAATTGAAATCCCCGTTAACTTTTTAAAGCTCTTGAAAATTTCTTAAAATTTCTAAAAATACCATAAAATATTTCAAATCCTTTGCAATTCCATTAAATTACTGAAATAAATGGAAAATTCATTGGAAACTTTTAAAATATCTCAAAACCTTCAAAATATTTTTAAATATCCTAAAATATTATAAGCCCTCATGAAATATAATGATATTTCCTAAAATCCTAGAAATATTATTAACAAATGTATAATAAATAAAAAAATAATTTAAAATACCTTGGAATCTGTTAAAGTAACCGAAAATATTTAAAATGCTTTGAAATCTTTGGAAATACCTTAAAATATTTGAAAATCTTTAAAATCCTACAATTCTTATGAATAAATTCCTTGAAATCCACTAAAATATTATAAGATTTCATGAAAATTAAAAAAATTAATAATCCCAAAATACAAGCGGGGATGAAAAAAAATTCCTCTGTCAAAATATGCAAAATTTCGTTTCTGATTTTATGAAATAAATTTTATCAAGTTATTTTTTAAAGTCTAATTCAAATACTATCGACATTTTGGCTCCCCTTTGTCATCAGAGAGGACGAAATTAGAACAGAAAGTTTTAATCGAGAAGTTTGCCCACAACTAAACTTTTGTTCAGGGTTTCTCGTAGAATTACTGACAGCCCTCTAACGACAAATGTAGAATCTGTCATTAAAAATATGATGTATTATTTCATTATTCGCTATCTGAATAATAGAGTTTTTTTGGAAATAGAAAAATACAGGGTTATTTTCCGGGTATTTTCCCGGTTCGCGAAAAATTTTTCCAGTCAGGAAAATTAAAAAGTTCAAACTATTAAAGCTGAAGATTTTTTCATTAAAAATAATCAGGGTGGCGATTCGGCGGACGATTTCAAATTCCCGGTCATTTCCCGGCTTTCCCCGGTAAAGTTTTCAAATTTTCCCGGTCAACTCAAAGTAACATATTTATATTTGCCGCAAAACGCAAACATTTATTTTAATTCATGACGTTCGTTCTAAACATCTTTTAACACAACAGAGCAAAAAGTTGCAAAATAAATGAATTTTGAAAAAAATACTTAAATTTTCCACTAAAAAATATCAATTTTTTACAAAAAAATGGAATAGTTAAACTTTCAGTTGAAAAAATTAATTTTCAACCAAAAAAAACGGATTTTCAATAAAATAGTTCAATTTTCAAGCAAAGTGATGAATTTTCAAATCAAATTATGAATCTTTATCTGGAATAGTTAAATTTTAAACCAAAAAGATAAATTTTCAACTAAAATGATGAATATTTAACTGGAACACTCGAATTTTCAACCAAAAAGACGAATTTTTAAAGAAGATTACATTTTAAATAAAAAGATTAATTTTCTACCCAAAAATACAATTTTTCAACCAAATACATTAACTTTTAAAGAAAGGTTTGAAGTTTTAATAAAAGAAGACAAATTTTCAACCAAATAGTTAAATTTTGAACTGAAAAAATAATAATTTTCAACCGAAAATGGAATAGTAACATTTTTAGTTTAAAAAATTATTTGTAAACCAAACATTAGAGTTTTCAACTAAAACAATGAATCTTTAACTGAAATAGTTCAATTTTCAAACAAAAAAATTAATTTTTACTAAAAAAAGATAAATTGTCAACCAAAACTTTAATAATTAAATTTCAAGTTAAAAAAATTAATGTTTAACCAAACAGATGAATTTTCAACAACAGCTATGGAATTTTCAATTGGAATAAGTTAAATTTTCAGTTAAGAAAATTAGTTTCAACAAAAAAAAA
>CAKNYM010040156.1:0-12351 GCA_932195095.1 Andricus curvator
CGGTGGAAGAGATATGGGAGGATTTAAAAGAGAAAGTGAAAGGGTGCGTGCAAAAGAAGGTATTCAAAAAGAAGAAGAAAGGAATGGTGAAGCTGTGGTGGGATAGGGAATGTAAAAAGATGAAAAGGAAGGTGAAGAGGAAGTATAAGAAGTGGAAAGAGGGTACTGCGAAAAAGGAGGAGTACGTAGAAATGAGGAAGGGGTTTACATTGATGTGTAAGAAGAAAGAACAGGAAAAGGAGAGAGAGCTGGAGGAGGAGTTAGGAAATGTCAAGACAAAAGGGGACGTCTGGAAGATAATAAATAGGTTTAGGAAGCGTAGAGTAGGGATAAGCGAGAAGATAGGGAGTGAGGAGTGGAGGGAGTTTTTTAAAGAATCATTTCAGGGCTCAGATTCAAGGAAGAGAGATGATGAGAGCAGAAGAACGGGGGAGGCAGAGATGGAGGAGTTGAATGGCGAGGAGATAGAGAAACGGATAAGAAAGTTAAGAAGGTCAAAATCAGCAGGGCTGGATGGGCTAGAGAACGACGCATGGCTGTTTAGTACACAAGAGGTTAGGGAAAGGCTGAAGGAGGTAGTGAAGAAAGTATGGAGGGGGGAGGGATTCCCACGAGGGTGGAGAGAAGGGTTAATAGTGCCTCTGTATAAGAAAGGAGATAGGGATAGGCAGGAAAATTATAGGGGGATTACGCTAATGAATACGGCGTATAAAGTATACGCGATGGTGGTGGCGGAGAGGCTGCGGAAGGATGTCGAGGGGAAAGGAATATTGCCAGAGACGCAGGCGGGCTTTAGGGCAGGTAGGAGTACTATCGACAATATCTACGTCCTGCAGCACGTGGTGGATAGAGAATTAGCGAAGAAGGGGTCGAGAGTGTACGCGTTTTTTGTGGATCTAAAAGGCTCGTTTCCGTCGGTGGATAGGGGGAGGTTGTGGGAGGCGATGGAGGAGAGGGGAGTGGAGAGAGGCCTGATCGAGAGGGTAAGGGAGATATATGAAGAGACCAAAGATAAGGTAAGAGGAGGACAGGGGATTTCGGAGGGATTCTGGATGGATAGGGGGTTAAGACAAGCGTGTCCGCTTAGCCCAACGCTTTTTGCGATCTTAATTGCGGATATGGAAAGTAAGCTGGAGGCCGGAGTGGTAGGAGGAGTCAGGATAGGAGAGGTTAGAATTTGGTCGCTAGCGTATGCAGATGACATAGTGTTGTTGGCAAAAAGCGAGGAGGCCTTAAAGGAAATGATGAAGAGTTTGAGAAGATAGCTGGATAAGAACAGGTTAGAACTGAATGCGGAAAAGTCCAAGGTTATGGTTTTCAGAAAAGGAGGTGGAAGAGATAAGGAAGGGGAGTAGAAGTGGAAGGGAAAGGCGGTGCAGGCGGTGAAAGAGTTTGTGTACCTGGGCTTCTTGTTTCGGACGAATGGCGGAGTGGATGGTCACATAAAACAGAGAGTGAGGAGGGCAAATGTGGTGATGAGGCAGGTGTGGGGGTTGGGAAAGAAGTTATTCGCAGATGATTTTGGAAGGAGAATGAAATTGTTTGACTCACTAGTGATGAGTGTGCTATTGTATGGAGTAGAGGTGTGGGGGTGGAAGGAAAGCGAAGAGGTAAATAGGATACAGGAGACATATGTAAAATGGACACTGGGGCTGGTAAGGAACACGCCTAATTATATTGTCAGGAGGAAGACGGGGAGAACGAATGTAGGGATTCTAGCGGGGAGTCGAGCGTGTAAATATGAGGAGAAATTTTTGGAAGAGGGGGGAAATAAGCTGGTTAGGGAGTGTTGGTGGGAGAAGGAGAACAGGAGAGGGGGTGGGAAGATGGAGGTTGAAAGAGAAGTGTATTATAGAACGAATGGACTGCAGATGGATGAAGTGAGAAGGATGCATGAGGAAGGAAGGAAGGTATATGAGTTGGTTAAGAAAAACAGCATGGAGAGAGAGAAGACAGCAGGGGAAGAGAGAATAAGGGAGACAAGGTTTAATGGGAACTATGTGTGGATTATGCCAAGGGCGAGAGCGCAATATTTGTGTGAGAAAGGAGAGAAAGGAAGTCAGGAGCTTATAGCGAGGATGAGATGGGGCTGCATGGAGGGTTTCAATAGGTTCTGGCTCGCTAGGGAAAGAGGATGTGTGAACTATGTGGGAAGGGGGAGGCAAGAGTGGAGCACTGGTAGGAGGAGTGCGTAGAGGTGGAAAGGAGTGTGATAAGCATGGAGGTATTGATGCATGAAAGGGGGGAGAAAAGGGCAGTAGCATGGGTGAAGGGAGTCTTGGGTAAGATGGAGAAGAAGAGAAGGAAGGAGGAAGAGGAATGGAGAAGGAAAGATTGTAAACAGAGGAGGAAGTAAATATAAGTAAATGTAAATATTGTAAATAGTAGATAAGTATTAGGTATAAGCCGCGGAGGCAGAGTTTGGTAATGCGAGGCAAAGCAAGAAAGTAGAGACATGCGAGCGAGGCGAGGCGAAGCGAGGAAGGCAATGCGATAAGAGCGAGCGGCGTTAGAGATAAGGTGTGGAAGGATGTTAGTTTTAAAGGTTAGTTTTAAGAAAATTCTGTAAAAAAATGGAAGTCTAAGCAAGTCAATTTTTTAAGGCCAGCAGGCTAAAAAATAAACGTTTATCTATATATAAGAGACTATAACTGATGTTCTACAAGAGCTAGAATCAATTATTTTTTTTAGTTTTGAAGATAATTTAATCTGATTCAATCTATTTTGATACAGTTTTCATGTAGGATGCACAGGTGACAAAATCTTATTCGAAAAGGAAAAGATTTAACGGTTTTTTACTGAAAAATATGTTTAAGACGCCATAACCAGAGACCCGATCCCATGAGGCGTAAAAGTTGCCAGTCAGGGACTAGACGCTTGTTCTGAGGGATGGGACCCTCCATCAGACTCCGGGGACGGGCGTGGGTCAGTCTTCGTCCGGTCACGATAGAGTAGCCACGTTAAGATATAAATGATATTTGTCTTTTGTTTAGAATATATTTGTTAATTGGATCTCGGCATTATATTGTTCCACCCTCACTCCCACATACATATTTATAAATCATATTTCTTGCTCTTTTTATTTTCTGTATGGGAAACTATATACTAGAGTAGGTCACAACAAATTTCTAAATGTTTTATATAATTTATAGTTAATTATTGAGAATATTCATTTTATAGTTATCATTATATGGCATCGTATAGTTGATTTTAATGTTTTTAACAAAAAATCTCGAGGCACGTTTTCTATGAACGTCTGCGCAAGGAAAACCACTGCGAGCAGAAATGTTTGAATTTACAAAATAAACTTTACACTGTTTACAGTGTGTAAGTCTAGACAGTGTAAAGTTGCTAATGTTTTTTAAATATTTATGGCTCAGTGGTCATCGTTTATATGTTTGAGACTGTCTGTCATTTGCTGTCCCTTGTAGTTATATATTTAAATTGTGATTAATATTTAGCTTCTGTGAATAAATTTTTAGTGTCATCGACAATAACTGTTTATTTCATACGCCTTGTATTCCTTGCCAGCCGGCCTCTTCTTCCCCAGAAGTTATTATACCAAAGATATACATACCCCAAATGACAACAAATGACAGACCCTACCAAACGTATAACGATTACCACTGATGAGGGTTTTGCATGTGTTGATGCGAATGTGGCGCTTCGGTAGGAATTAAGAAGGTACTTTTTTATTCAAAAACTTTGACACGTGAAATGCATCCCTGTTGGGATCCCCTGGATGTAGGATTCAATGGAACGATCTGTGCCTAATTGAAGGCGTCGGAGCCGCCATTTTTAAGGGATGTTTTGGTTCGGGACCATTCGGGACAGATCCGGATATGCGGGAGATTCAAATGTAGTATAGAAGAGAACTCAAAAATATTAATAAAAATCATGTAAAATTTAGTTTATTGTCAATGAGTGAATCGACTAAAACTGAAAACTAAGTAAAACATAATAAAAAGTAATTACATAAATAAAAATAATCGAACAGTACAAAAAAAGGAAAGGCGATGGGATTTTGAATTGGCGGAATACACATTTTGTAAACACGTGGTTTACAATATTTTTTTATTTTTTTCTCTTGAAAAGTACCATAAACCTTTGAAGTTTTTACAAGTGAACAATATAATAATTGTAATATCCTAAAAATCTGTATACGTTAGAATTGTGAAACACTTATTGGAACCTTTAAAAGCTACCAATTTGTACAAAATAATTTTTCTGCGAATAAAAAAAGTGGGTAAATTATAATAATTTAAAAGAGCAAAAGGAATAAAACTCTTGTGGCATGTGCGTAAGTTAAATAATTAGTAATATTAATATTATGCCAATAATATTATGCAACTCATGAATACGGACTTTGAAATAATGTTGAATAAAAATTACATAGAAAAAATTATAAGGTATAAATATACACAGGGCTCGGAACTGCTCAAGCTTAAAAGAATAGTAACAATAATGTGTCAAAAAAGTAATAAAAAAGAAGGATTTTTTACCAAAAAGACAAATTTTTCACCAAAATTATGAATCTTCGACAAAAAAATATATTTTTAAGAAAGTAGTTCAACTTTTAACGAAATGGTTGAATTTTTCTGTCTAAAGAAAAAATGTAATATAAAAAACAGTAGAATTCATTAAAAAATAAGATTTTTCAACAAAATAGTTATTTTTCAACCAAATTGTTGACTTTTTAAGCCAAAAGATCAATTTTTACAAATCAGTTGAATTTTCAACCAGTAAATATGGATTTTTGATAAAAAAAAGTTATCTTTCAACCAAATAGTTGAATTTTCTACGAAAACAGAGGAATCTTCAACCGAAAAAGACGAATTTTCAACAAAATAAGTACATTTCTAACCAAACAGATGAATTTTCAAATAAAATTATGTATTTTTAAACAAAAGGGTGATTTTCGATCAAGAAGATTAATTTCCCTGGTGGAAAAATTTTTACAAGAAAGTACAGAAACCTAGAACTATTTTTACAGCAATCTACAAATAAATACAATAAATTACAACCAAAATTACAGGAAAGTAAAACTTTTTTCTATTATTGAGACGAATTTTGTACTTTTATTGTATTTTTTTGTACATTGTTTTATTTTGTTGTAGTTATAATTTTCTGCGAGAATTTACAACTACAAAAATCTACAGGAATTTACATGTTTTTTTCGACCTAAGATGACAAATATTTAGAATATTGCAATAAGATCATTTTAAATTAAGATGTGTACCTGATCGCTATTACAAAAAGCTTCTATGTTTAAAATTTCAAGCAATGGTAAAATATTACAACACAATAATAAAAAATCGTTATTAAACACCAAAAAACCTTAAATTTGAAGTTTTTTTTCAAATATATAGCAATTGATTGGAGACCATATATATGCCATTTAAAATTATCTCTTTTCAATATTCTCAATATTTGTCACCCTAGGTCGAAAAAGAACAACTTTCTGACTGCAAATAAAAATTGAACAATTGAGAAAGAATTAATCACGGTCATTGAAATTAAAATATTCGAACTCTTGAAGATAAACTTTTTTTCTGTTGAAGTGACAAAAACTGAACTGCAAATTCGAGCACTCAAAGTTAATTTTTTACAAATTTTTAACTTAAGAAATTGAACCTTGAAATTTGTTTAATTCAAACGCTTAATAATTTACGCGTATAAAATGGAAGCTTTTAACACTTTTCAATTGAAAATTTTTCAATTAAAAGTCGTTAAACTGCAAAATTTTAACTTTTATACATTGTACAGTTAAAAGATAAAAAAAAACAGAAATCCACGCTATCATTTTTAGTGCTGTGAATTGAAGAATTATTCAAAAAAGTTTTTAAATTATATCATTTTAAGCAGCCGAATTTTTCCTACAATTTTTTAAAAATTCTGCAAAAGTAAAAAAATTACCTTAAAATTATCCTGATTCTTTTTTGAAAATTATATAAAATATTCTTTTAAAATTAACTAAAAAAATAAGAATTTTTATTAATTGAAAACCTTTCAAAATGCTTAAAAAGCTTATCAATTTTGTGTTCGAAATTTTCAAACATCTGCATTCCGTTTACAATCTTTTTTAATTTTGCTCCTAATATTAATTTTTAAAAATAAAAAATAATATTAATTCTTCTCAGCAAACTTGAAAATTATTTTGTTTTCTCAAAAACTTTAAAGATCCATAAAAAGCTTCAAAATTTTATTACGAAATCTTCAGAAATCTCAATTTAGTATTTTATTTCTAGAAATTTTGTCCAGTTTTAATTTAAGTTTAGATCTTCTCAAAACTTGTAAATATCTCTCAAACTAACTCACATTTTTTCTAAATTGATAATTGTTCAATTGTTATTTATGCCTCAAAATTCAATAATTTCACTTACATATTAAAAATTTGTTAAATAGGACAATTAAAATTGTATGGAAAGTAAAATATTGCTGAATATTCCAAAAAAGTCTTCATTAATTAAAAAAATACAAATGAAATGGTTAAAAATAGAATATTTTAGATTGAAACAATATTTGAATAGGATTTGGAATTGAATAATAGCGTTTAATTATAAATTCATTAATTTGAAATTATTTTAGATTTAAGAATAGTTTATGAAGTTTCAATCAAAAGTTTACATTTGTTTAACTACTGAGGCTTTCAAATTGAAAAATTTATATTTTTAACGTTAAAATCTGTTCAGAGTCGTCCTGTAAAATCAATAATTGTTCAATTTTCAATAATCGCACTACAATTCATTGTGATTTATTATAATAGGAAAAGTTCTTGGTAAAAGTGAAAAATTATTTTTATTGTACTTTCTTGTAGAAAATTATATATTTCATATCCTACAAAAATTGACAGTAAAGTACAAGTCGAAACGTTGATGTGGATTCTAAAAGTGTATACTTTGTATTTTTTTTTTTTTTTTTGAAATTTGTACATTTCTACAATAAACTACTAGTATATACAACACAATTTTTAAGTACAGTTTCCAAATATTTCAACTTTGGTGAAATCTTTTATTTTTTTGTAAAGATTTGTAACATTATACAATAATTATATGTACAATTAAAAGATTTTTATAACGTCAAACACCCAAATTAAAAAATGTAAAATCCTGTAGTTTCCTGTAATACCTTGTAGATTTTTACGACAAAGTAGAACGCATATTATCAATAAAAAGATATACAAATTTTTGAATTGTCGAAAGTTATACTTCATTGTTAATTTTTTTTTGCTTTTCTACAAGAAAATACAAGAAAAAATTAACTATTTGTATTTAACTGTATTTTTCTGTTAAATTTTGTACATTTTTTACAAAGAAGTACATGTTTTAACGAAGAATTACAGTTATAGAAATGTTGTACTTTTTTGTAAACATTTTTTCCACCAAAAATTTTTAACAAAAATTGTTCAACTTTTAACCGAATTTCAACCAAAGAAGATAAATCCTCGTTGAGAAATATAATACATAGTTCGATATTTCAACAAAAAAGATTTAAATTTTTAATTGAAAGTTTTATTAAGTTTTCAGTTTTAGCCGATTCACACATTGACAATAAACTAAATTTTACATGATTTTTATTAATATTTTTGAGTTCTCTTCCATACTACATTTGAATCTCCCGCTTATCCCGATCTGTCCCGAATGGTCCCGAACCAAAACATCCCTTAAAAATTGCGGCTCCGACGCCTTCAAGTAGGCACAGATCGTTCCATTGAATCCTACATCCAGTGTATTATATATATCACTATCAGTGTGATAAATTCTATTCTATGACGTCAGAATTTACCACCACCCGAACTCTTAGAGTAGAGCAGAGACTCTTGGTGGGAGAGACGAAGCGTGCGATCCACACATATTAAAAGAGCTGGACTCGAGAAATTTCCCCTCGCTGCGGACCCCTGCGTTACAGGGTCAGCATAGGAAATTGAGACACGAACCTGTACACAAAGATGTACAGGAACATGCAGGAAACGAGGGAACCCTTACGAGAACGTGTATACGTCCCAAGTGGCGACGAATGAACATGTAGGGGATCCTGCAAAGAATCTAGCACCGTTTCCGCCGTATCGGCAAAATTTTAATATAATAAATTTAAGGATGTGAAGGATTATAGATACATATCTTTAATACATTGCTTCTCTTTATATCCTTGCAGATTCAACTCACTAGCGAGAGAGCTAGGTCGTAGCGCTCCCTGGTGGATTAGTTTCAATAGGGTTCCTGTACAGGATTCGGTACAAAATCCTCTACAGAATCCTGTACAGGAACCCTGGTGAAACTAATCCGCCAGGTTGCTCTAGGGCTTAGCTCTCTCGCTAGTGAGTTGGATCTTCAAGGTTATAAAAAAGGCAAGACATTACAGATAATTATCCATGTTCCTTCACATCATCAAACTAATGACAGTAAAATTTTGCCGATACGGACGAAACCGTGCTAGATTCTTTACAGAATCCCCTACATGTTCATTCGTGGCCATTTAGGACGTGTACACGTTCCCGTAACGGTTCCCTCGTTTCCTGCATGTTCCTGTACATGTTTGTGTACAGGTTCGTGTCTCAATTTCTTATGCTGAACCCGTAACGTTTCTTGTACGAGATCTGGTCATAGTTCTGGCAAAGGAACGCGTACAGGAACAGTCACGGGATCCCGTACAGGGTTTTTCAATAGAGGAAACAATTTATTAGAAGATAAATATTTTATTTACATATACATTTTGGTTCTAACCTCTCTAATGGCACTTCTTTTCCGTGAAGGTTCAGCTGAAGAATCTCGTTTGGAAGTCTATAATATAATATCAATTTCTCAGAAATGATTAATCATTTAATTATGTCCCATTCTAACATTTTTGCAAGAGGATTACAAATTTTTATTCCAAAACGCTGTATATGTTGAGGTTAATCTACGATTGCATGCTGTTTTCCAAAACATCACTTTGTTACAAGCATATGATTCCTCTGGCGGGATCATGCCACCTGCTTCGCTTGTAACATGTTACTGCTTTGAGTGGGAAATATATTGTCACTGGGTGACCACCAGGGAGGTCACTAGTGACTGGTTTTCTTAATCTTGTTACAAGCATGTCACTACTGAGACTAGTAACTGTGTTAGCTGGGTGCTGCGCGCACTAACGTGAATCGCTCAATATTTTACAGCTTTTAAGCAAACTTTGGAAAACTTTTTTTTCTTCTAGAAAATAAAGCAAGACCTGTACTTTCTATCTCTGGGGTTTTCCAGCCAAAAAAAGTCTCTGCGTAAAATAATTAGAGATTTTTTGCTTTTTTACGTGTTAATTTAAAAATATCAACTCCGAGAATAGTTCCGGAACATTCCGTTCAGAAATCGCTTCCGTCAGTGCACTCGCAAATTGAGTATTCTAATATTACGTCACACTCGGTCGGTAACGTCGAAATCTATAAGGCGTTATTACTTTATGGAGTGTAAACGATTGTTTACATAGGAGTTTGACTGAAATTAATATTTTTAGACGAAAGTAAGTGAAAAAAGTGAGCCATCGTGAGACGCCAAGCAGAAGACAGTGTATCATATTGTACAATACTGTATTATATTGTGCCATGTTGTATCATATTTATTGTATTGCATCATATAGTATCGTTTTGCATCATATTGAATGATATTGTATCATAATCCATCATATTATATGGTATTGTATCACATTGTATTAGGATGTATCATACTGTATCATATTCGATCATATCATATTATATTGCTTCATACTGTATCATATTGCATTATATTGCATTATATCGTATCACATTGTGTCATATAGTGTGATTGTGTATCATACTGTAACATATTGTGTCATATTGTATCATATTACATCGTATTTCATTATATTGCATGACACTGTAACATATTCTATCATAGTATATGATATTGTATCACATTGTATGGTATTGCAACATATTGTATTATTTGGTATCATATTGTATCATAGCATATGATATTGTATCATAGCATATGATATTGTATCATTTTGTATCATATTGTATCATATATTGTGACATTGTACCATATTCTATCATACTGTATCATACTGTGACACATTGTAGCCTATTTTGCCGTATTGCATCATATTGTATGATACTCTATCATATTCCATCATATTATATGATATGGTATCACATTGTATGATATTGTATCATATTGTATGAGAGAGGGGAGACAGGGACAGAACGAGAGAGAGAGGCGAGAGGGAGAGGAAGAACCGAAGGAGAAATAGAGAGGGAGAGGGACTAAAAGAGTCAGTCAGTGGGAGAAGCGAAGAAAAGATAGAGGAGAAGAAGCGTTATCCGTGAAGCGTTACCCGTATTTCCCCTCGAATCCTGTTAGTTTTGCGAGTTCACACCATGCAATAAGAAGACATCACTTCAAAAAGTGATATCGTTTTGCTTTTCAGATAGAAAAGCCATTTCTCTAATTATTGCTGGCAATTTGGAAAGTGTGCCATTTGGCAATCCATCAAGAAAAATTATAATGTGCCGTGATTGACGTTGGGTGTATTGTTGTGACTGTTGGTGGTGATCGTTTTGGAATTTTGCTAGTGCGTTAAACTGATTGAAGCATATAGTATTTTTCAAATACGTCAAGCGATTATTGTTGCACCTTGAAAGGTAACGTAAGAGAAAGGTATAAGGAAAAAATAAACAATATCAAAAACTGTGATTCTTACGCGTTAAATGAACGAGATCTGAGTACGGACTTGGATCAGCTACCTGAGATTACTATGGTTGATCTCATTACTTATTTTGTTTTAACGCATAGTTCTATACTTGTAATCAATTGAAAGCTTACAAAAGCTTGCAAGCTAGTCATTACAGAAATGGCTATTGTATCAGAAAAGCAAAGCTATATCACAATTTTTCACTTACTTTCGTCTAAAAAAATTAATTTTAGTCAAACTCCTTTATAAACAATGCTTTGCACTGTTACGTCCCGGTTAAAATTTTAAAAACTTTACGTAACTTCTAACGATTAGTAGAGCAGATCAGCTACTTATGGTAATTACTTATGTGGCTAATCGCGACGCTTGATGCATAGCGGCCAGCGATAAATGATCCGCGGTCGGTAACATCACGAGCGTATGATAAACCGAGGCACTTACCATGAGGAGATGAAATATCGGTAACAGAAAGATGTTACTTACAAATGTTACCGATATAGGATAATCATATTTACACCATTACCATATGTACTACTAATCCTATTATGTTAAATAATAACGAAGGAACCGAATATATAGATATAGAATATTAGTAGATACATATGTTTAAACTAATACAATAATTAATGCCATATGTAACACATCAGTTATCTAACAATGTACAACGTAACACTAGTGAAATGAGTATGTATATAGGCAGACACACGGTAACCAAAAATTGTCTGACTAAACACATTACACATAATTAAGTTAGTAGTAGAATTCATATTCCTGAAAGAGCAAGAGATGCGGAAATCGACAACCGAGAGTATCAGCAGAAACGTGCCGATTTCAAAAGTTAGAAACGTGCCGATTTCAAAAGTTGAATACGTGCCGATTTCGAAAGTTCGAACGTGACTTTCGGCACGTATTCATCGCCCGTATCCCGCAGCGACATCCCTGTCAATTGTCTTACGTTCTCGGCAGTCATACTATTCACTTCGATCTACGATTAACGAATCGCTTTGACAAAGTTACGGCTTCTATCTCATTGTGACCGAAGAAACACTCTGAATAAGTCGCGTACTTTCAAGTTCAATTTAAAATAGTTAACGTGTTCCAGTCTTGAACTAAGTCCCTTCGGCTGAGACTTTCGGTCGTCGTAAAGTGAGTCTTTTACGGATAAAGTCCGCGGTGTTAAACGTTCGCGAAAGGAACTCAAGTGTAGATTGGGTGACTGTTATAGAACCCTGTATCGCACTACCACTATTAAAAAGTGTTCGTACACCTTTTCACTATTGAATTACTTCCGAGTTTATTCAATTTATCATCTGGTAAAACTCCGTCGGTGTTTTACAATAAACACGGAGATCCAACCGACAAAACAACTCCCTCTCTTGCCCTTTCAAGCATCGAAAGGTATATGTAACTTTATTTCATGTAACTTTTAACTCTGTTCTTACTCCTTATAATAAAACAAATATTTAAGCAACCACCTCTTACTCATTTTAAACACTGTACTCTGACACAGTCTGCGTAGGGCTGATAAGTGACACACAAACCCACAAACAAATAATTGGTCAGGTCTTACCAGCCTGACATGAGCAACATGAGCAGTTAGGGAAGGTACGCTTCGAAGGGGAGGCGGTGGAAGAGATATGGGAGGATTTAAAAGAGAAAGTGAAAGGGTGC
>CAKNYM010040160.1:0-11814 GCA_932195095.1 Andricus curvator
TAAGTGAGTTAGGTGCAGTGAACCCGCCCGCATATACTCTTTTTTTTACTCTTTCTTTATTAATAAAAATCAATAGATATCGGAAACCAAGAAACCTAAAACTTCGTAAAGTAATAGTTATCTGTAACAGTTACACAAAAAAAATCGTCCGCTGAGCTTTTCGCTGTGGAAAAGTGCTCAGCTGATCCAGTGACGGGTGCCACGCGCCCACGCGCATAGCGATCCGCCGGATCTTTCAGTCGTCAGCTGAGCACTTTTCCACCGCGAAAAAATTAGTAAACAATTTTTTTTCGTAAAACTGTTAAAATTTCTTATTACTCTTACTTCCCTAAATTTCAGCTTTCTTAGTATAATTTTATTCAGCGCATATTTTTCGCATATTTGGACGGGAAGCTGACGTACAACCCTCCACCATAAAGTCAGCTGACTACTTTTTTCCGTTTATTTACATCATAGTAAACGTACCAAGAAAGTCACAGCTTTCTTCATATTTGTTTTTTTTTAATTATAATTATACGTGTGTGGGAGGCTGCCGCGGCTGCATCCACCGAAAATGCGCAAGCTGACGGTCACTTCGTTTAGTAGCAATACTAAATGAACCATAGATCAAAATCTTAGCTTTCTTAGTGTTGGTCATAAAAAATGACAGCTGACTCCCGTACTATAATTAAAGGTCGTAAAATTAAATTTAAATAGGTGGAGGAGGTGGAGGTAGTAGTTTTGGTGGTGGAGATAGTGCGAGTGATAGTGGTGGTAGTATTGGAGCATGTAAGATACCACTACTATCACCAACTTCATCAGCTGCGCCAACTCCATCACCACGTTCATTCATTAAAAGTCATTCACCCCTCATTTAGCATCAAGATGAATTCTACTTGTCAAGATTGGCAACAATGTATTCACGAGTAGACGCCTCAAAGGAATATCAGATCTACTTATGCAAACAAGCAAAAAAGCCAAAAACATCTTCCGGTCAACGAGAATGAGTCAGATAAAAATAACTGCCATGAATTTCCACCACTCAAGTTGTGGGAATATCAAAAAACGACTATAAATAATAACAGCAATAAAGAAAACGATAATGGTTGTAGAAGTTTAGTGGTTACCAAATTGCAGAAAACCTTAAAGCGATCATGTATTTATCTCGCGCTTAGCGCTCGATATTTGATTTGAAAATCATTTGAACCTTGCGTTCCACGCTCGATTCTGTGCACCGTATGATAGAAACAAAAAAGTTTGAACGCACTTACGGCGTGCGATTTGGTAAATACACTGAGCGCGCACTTTGTGCTTCGTGTTATATGTTCTTCACATACAAATTACTAAATTTGTATTTGATTTCAAATGAAAAATAATGATATAATTTAGGCGAAAAATTTTATTAGTTAAAATTTTATTTTAGCTTGTGCCGTTTTTCAAAAAAGTTAATTTTTTCATTTTGAATATATTCTTACAACAAAAATTAATTACAAGTTTGTAAATCTTTTTTGAATGCACAATTTTTGTTCATTTATCTGTTTTCGTACCTTGCATTGTTTTTTCAAAAATTGGATTTTTTTACTGTCAATGTTATTTTCACGAATAAAAAAAAACTACGCATCCTATCGAAACATGGTTCACAACAAATTTGTACCTCTTCCTTGGATGAACAAATTTTGTTCCTGTCCTTTTTTTCGTAGCTCATGTTATTCGTCTAAAAATTTGATTTTTATATTTTCAATGCTGGTTTTTACGAATAAAACAAAAACTACGCGTCATATCAAAAAGTGAATGATAAGAAATTTGTAGATCTTTTTTAGGTGCATAATTTTTGTTGAATGACCTTTTCTCGTATCTTGCATAGTTTCACAGCAAAATGGAATTTTTTATTTTTCATTATTTTTTTGTGCGATCAAAATTTGAATTTTTTATTTTTCAAAAAATTCAAATAGTTGTTATGAAAATATCATAGGGTGTACTACTAATAACCGTACATAGAATTTTCAAACCTTCAAAAAAAGTGGTCTCAACAATTTTCAAAATGTGCTCACTTTTTTAATTTTCATCCAAAATAGCTGGTTAACGAACTCGTTCTTTCTTTTTAGGCCATAAAAAGTGTGCCAAAGCTCAATAAAATTTGATAATTTTTTCGAAAGTTATCGTGGCTACAGACAGACAGACTACAGACAGACTACAGACAGACACATTAGTAAAAATCGTTTTTTCTAGCTCAGGGGGTCTCAAAACGTGGAGATTTGATGAAAACCGACTATGTCAAATTTTACATAAAACCAATACCTTCTCATTAGAATGAGAATGTAAAAAAAGAAAAAAAAGGGAAATAAAAGGAAAATTTGGCGGCGAAAGACGCCAACATTCTGCAGAGACATCTGTCGGTTGCGGAAGGTACTGCATGGAGAGGTCCCAGTTACCGTCGGCAGAGCGGGAGGTGGGCAGCGAGAGTACTGGCAGTGCTGGTAGCGAAAATGACGGGGAGGAAGTTTTCCACAAGCCACGACGGCCAACAACGCGTCGCCCGGTGTCGAGCGGTGCGTCGGGGAGAGGGAGAAATCGGGACGGTGGCAACGAAGGAAGCGAGAAGGTAAGGGATAGAGCGTCGAGCGCAAGTGACGGGGAGGATCTCTTGAAAAGGAAGAGAGACAGCCAAGAGAGTCCGGAGAAAAGCGAGGTCGTGAGCCCGTTTAAAAAAAGCGGGATAACAAGTAGGTCACCCCCCCCCCCCCCAAATGGAGGGGAAGTTGGAAAAGGAGGCTCTCGGGATGTTGTTAGGCGAGATCAGGGGGCTGAAGGAGGACGTAAGGGGGACCAAGGAGCAGATGAAAGGCATGAGGGAGGACTTGAGAATCAAAAATGAGAAATGGGAAAAGGAGGTGAAAGAGCTGAGAGCGTGAGTAGATGGCTTAGGGAGGGAAAGAAAAGAAAAAGAAGTTAAAATAAATCAGGTGGAAGAGGAAATTAGGGTGTGGAAAGAAAGGACGGAAAAAGGCTTGAGAAGGTGGATGGCAGGACGGAAATGGAAATAGGAGACGGGGGTAGCGGGGGCGAGATTAAAGGTATTTGGGAGAGGGTAGGGAATATGATAGACGAGAAAGTGGGAGAGCGTAGGAATGAAAAGGAGGAGAGGGCGGATAGGGAAAGGATAAAGGCAATGGAATTGAGAATGGAGAGAAAGGAGAAGGCAGACGGGAGAAATAATATTGTGGTAAGAGGGTTGAAGATGAACAGCGGGGAAGAAAGGGAGGGCGAGGAAGCGCTGCTACAGAGCATAGGGTGGAATAAAGGCAGGGTAGGGAAAGTTAAGTTGGAGGGGAGAAAGAAGTGGCGGTTGTGGAGTTGGAGAGCTGGAGAGCTGGGAAGAAAAGTTGGGGGTAATGCGAAATGAAAATAGGATAAAGGATAAGGAAGTTTTCATCGATCACGACTTGACAAGAAAGTAAAGGGATGTACAGAGAATGCTGTACGACAGGGCTAGGAGCGAGAGGAGTGAAGGGAGATCGGCGAAGGTAGGATATCGGAAAATAAAAATAGACGAGAAAATGTGTGTGTGGGACGAGGAGAAAGAGGTGTTGAAGGAAGTGCAGGGGAATTTGTTTCGTAGGAAGTAGGGGGGTGGGGGTAATGCAGGGTAGAGGAGTTGTGAAGGTGCTTTACTGGAACGTAGCAAGGGTAAAGAAGAAGGATGAGGGGTTCTGGAGGTATATCCAGGAATTTGATGTGGTAGGACTGGTAGAGATGTGGGTGGAAAGAAAAGAATGGGATAGAATAGAGCCAAAGCTGCCAAGGGGGTATAGGTGGAGACTCCAGGAGGCGGTCAGAGTGAAGAAGAAAGGAAGGGCTAGTGGGGGAATTATAACGGGGGTTAGAGATGGATTAGAGGAAGAAGCTCACGGAGAGGAAGAGGGGGAGGGAGTGCAAATGAGGAACGTGAATAGGAGGGGTAAGCAGTAAGTTTGTAACAGTGTACAATAAGGATGGGATGGAAAGAATTAAAGAAAGTGTGGAGGACCTGTTAGGTGAAAGAGAGGAGGGTATGGTGGTACTGGGTGGGGACTTTAACGCGAGGATGGGGAGGGAAGGGGCCTTTACAGGGAAGGGGAGAGCTTCGAAAGGAATTCGAAGGATAGGTTAATAAATAAGGAGGGGGAGATTCTAAGGGACTGGATGGAAGATAGAATCTGGGTGGTGGCAAATGGTATGGCAACTGGGGACGAAGAGGGAGAATACACATACGTAGGTAAGGTGGGGGTATCGGTAATAGATTATGTAGTTATGAATATGCAAGGGTGGGAGGAGATGGAGAGATTCGCAGTAGAAGGAAGGGTAGAGTCAGACCATCAGCCATTAGGGTTGTGGATAAGGGGTGAGAACGGCGGAAGGCAAGGTGGGGAAGAAGTGTCGACGGGGGAAAGCGTTAGCTGGACGAGGGAGGCGATAGAGAAGTATAAGGAGCAGTTAGGGAAGGCGCGCTTCGAAGGGGAGACGGTGGACGAGATATGGGAGGATTTAAAAGAGAAAGTGAAAGGGTGCGTGCAAAAGAAGGTATTTAAATTGAAGAAGAAAGGAATGGTGAAGCCGTGGTGGGATAGGGAATGTAAAAAGATGAAAAGGAAGGTGAATAGGAAGTATAAGAACAGGAAAAGGAGAAAGAGCTGGAGGAGGAGTTAGGAAATGTTAAGACAGAGGGGGACGTCTGGAAGATAATAAATAGGTTTAGGAAGCGGAGAGTAGGGATAAGCGAGAAGATAGGAAGTGAGGAGTGGACGGAGTTTTTTAAAGAATCATTCCAGGGCTCAGATTCAAGGAAGAGAGATGATGGGAGTAGAAGATCGGGGGAGGCAGAGATGGAGGAGTTGAATGACGAGGAGATAGAGAAACAGATAAGGAAGTTAAGAAGGTCAAAATCAGCAGGGCTGGATGGGGTAGAGAACGAAGCATGGCTGTTTAGTACACAAGAGGTTAGGGAGAGGCTGAAGGAGGTAGTGAAGAAAGTATGGTGGGGGGATGGATTCCCACGAGGGTGGAGGGAAGGGTTAATAGTACTTCTGTATAAGAAAGGAGATAGGGATAGGCAGGAAAATTATAGAGGAATTACGCTAATGAATACGGCGTATAAAGTATACGCGATGGTGGTGGCGGAGAGGCTGCGGAAGGATGTCGAGGGGAAAGGAATATTGCCGGAGACGCAGGCGGGCTTTAGGGCAGGTAGGAGTACTATCGACAATATCTACTTTCTGCAGCACATTGTGGATAGAGAATTAGCGAGGAAGGGGTCGAGAGTGTACGCGTTTTTTGTGGATCTAAAAGGCGCGTTTTCGTCGGTGGATAGGGGGAGGTTGTGGGAGGCGATGAGGATAGGGGAGTGGAGAGAGGCCTGATCGAGAGGGTAAGGGAGATATATGAAGAGGCCAATGATAAGGTAAGAGGAGGACAGGGGATTTCGGTAGGGATTCTGGATGGATAGGGGATTAAGACAAGGGTGTCCGCTTAGCCCAACGCTTTTTCCGATTTTAATAGCGGATATGGAAAGTAAGCTGGAGGCCGGAGTAGTAGGAGGAGTCAGGATAGCAGGGGTTAGAATTTTGTCGCTAGCGTATGCAGATGACATAGTGTTGATGGGAAAAAGCGAGGAGGCCTTAAAGGAAATGATGAAGAGGTTGAGAAGATACCTGGATGAGAACAGGTTAGAACTGAATGCAGAAAAGTCCAACATTATGGTTTTCTGAAAAGGAGGTGGAAGGGGTAAGGAAGGGGGAGTGAAAGTGGAAGTGGAAGAGAAAGGCGGTGCAGGAGGTGAAAGAGTTTGTGTACCTGGGCTTCTTGTTTCGGAGGAATGGCGGAGTGGATGGTGACATAAAAGAGAGAGAGTGAGGAGGGCAAATGTGGTGATGAGGCAGGTGTGGGGATTGGGAATGAAGTTATTCGCAGATGATTTTGGAAGGAGAATAAAATGGTTTGACTCACTAGTGATGAGTCTCCTATTGTATGGAGTAGAGGTGTGGGGGTGGAAGGAAAGCGAATAGGTAAATAGGACACCGGAGAGGTATGTAAAGTGGACACTGCGGCTGGCAAGGAACACGCCTAATTATATTGTCAGGAGGGAGACGGGGAGAACGAGTGTAGGGATTCTAGCCGGGAGTCGGGCGTGTAAGTATGAGGAGAAATTTTTGGAAGAGGGGGGAAGTAAGCTGGTTAGGGAGTGTTGGTGGGAGAAGGAGAACAGGAGAGGGGGTGGGAAGATGGAGGTTGAAAGAGAAAGGTATTTTAGAATGAATGGACTGCAGATGGATGAAGTGAGAAGGATGCATGAGGAAGGAAGGAAGGTATATGGGTTGGTTAAGAAAAACAGCATGGAGAGAGAGAAGACAGCAGGGGAAGAGAGAATAAGAGAGATAAGGTTTAATGGGAACTATGTGTGGATTATGCCAAGGGCGAGAGCGCAATATTTGTGTGAGAAAGGAGAGAAAGGAAGTCAGGAGCTTATAGCGAGGATGAGATGTGGGTGCATGGAGGGTTATAATAGGTTCTGGGTCGGTAGGGAAAAGAGTATGTGTGAACTATGTGGGAAGGGGGAGGCAAGAGTGGAGCATTGGTTGGAGGAGTGCGTAGAGGTGGAAAGGAGTGGTATAAGCCTGGAGGTACTGATGCATGAAAGGGGGGACAAAAGGGCAGTACCATGGGTGAAGGGATTCTTGGGTAAGATGGAGAAGAAGAGAAGGAAGGAGGAAGAGGAATGGAGAAGGAAAGATTGTAAATAGAGGAGGAAGTAAATATAAGTAAATGTAAATATTGTAAATAGTAGATAAGTATTAAGGATTAGCCGCGGCGGCAGAGTTTGGTAATTAGAGGCAGAGTTTGGTAATGAGAGGCAAAGCAAGAAAGAAGGGGCATGCGTGCGAGGCGAGGCGAAGCGAGGAAGGTAATACGATAAGAGCGAACGGCGTTAGAGGTAAGGTGTGGACGGATGTTAGTTTTAAGAAAATTCTGTATAAAATAGAAGTGTAAGCAAGTCAATTTTTTTAAGGCCAGCAGGCTAAAATATAAACGTTTATCTATCATTATCCCAAGGTGCTTTAGAGCTCCCTTGGTCTGAATTGTCTCCGTGCCCACCTGCATCTCTACTATGGTTGAAATTAACTTCCTGGTGACCAGAACCAACTCAGCCTTTTCCGTTGCTAGACTTAGGCCATATCTACCGATCCACCTATCAACGAGGTGCAGACTGCCATGATGTTATCAGCGTAGCCCGACAGGTATGCGCCTTCTGGCATCTGCAGACATAGGATGTCGTCATACGAGATGTTCCAGAGGTCTGGTCCCAGGATTAAATCTTGGGCGCCACTGGCCGTTATGTCCTTCCTTCTGGTTTCTCTTGTTGTTTCGTATTCAAGAACTCTGTCCTTTAGGTAGCTTTCGATCAGCGTTGGAGATACTCTGGTCAATTAAACTTCTTGAGGTCTTGAATCATGTCAGTCCACCTGGCGGAGTTGAAAGAGTTTTTCACGTCCAACGTTTCCAGGTAAACGACCTTCCTGGAATAGTGGTTTCTACTTTGTGCTGCGTTGATTGTATGCACAATCTCTCTAACTGCATTACAGTGGAGCGTCCCTATAACCGTACTGTCTGGCAGATAGATCTCCGCCCTCCCGGATAGCCGCCTCCAAAAGGGGCCTTAGCAGCTTCTCCTGGAGGTTTCTCGCAGTGTTGGGTCACCCTTGCCTTTACTGATGAGCACTAATCTTTGTGTCTTCCACTTCTTGGGGAAGATTCCTCCCTTCAGGCAGGCGTTGAAGGTGTTTAACTGCACCTACGGGCTGTGCGCGCCACTGCTTCCAGCGCCTCTATTGGAATTCTATCCAATCCAGGGGCTTTCTTGTTCTGCAGACAGCTCACAGCTGAGTGGAGCTCCTCCATTGTGAATGGCGATGTCTTCACGTTCGCGGCCTCATCGTTGACCTCTTGTCTCACCCGTTGGGTGGGGAAGAGACTATCAACGATGTTGTCCACAACTTCTGGTTCCATCACCCTACATGTTGAAAGGGCTACAAGCTTTCGAGTGACGATTCTGTAGCCCAGGTTCTCTTCTGGGAAAATTACGCATTGCAGGCCCGGAGGATGAGTTCCATCGAGGCGTCTACAAGGATTTCCACTCCAATCGCGTGCTCAGCACTGTCGTGCAGGTCGAATAGAGCTTCTTTCCCTCCAGTTATTACCCTATTCAGCAGCTTCTCGTCCATTTTCGCAGTGTTCCAGCCCAGCTGTTTGCGGGCGTGTCTTATAATCTGCGTTGTTCTTCCCAGCCTTAAGCTGATATACTGGTGATCGCTCCTGTTGTAATCTTTGATCACTTCTTAGCTTTGTATTAGAGGAACCAGATTTTCTGTTGCCAGAGTGAAGTCCAGTATCGTCCCCTTTTGACCTGGTCTCCTGAAGGTTGCTGTTCATCCTTTGTTGATCACCATTGATTCTGTTCTAGCAGACATTTCCATGATACTTTTCATTCTTGAATCAGGTTTTGGCATGCCCCATTCAACCGCTCTTGCGTGGAAGTCCCCGGCCACCAATACCATGCCCTCTTCCTCTCGGTTGGCTTCCTCGAGGAGGTCCAGCTTGTCTTGGAAGTCAAAAATACTCTCTTTGGGGTTGAGGTAGCAGCTGACATAAGTAATGCCTTTGCTCCTCACCCACACGAATCCGTTTCAGGCTCCATGTGTACTGGCAGGATCTTGCCCTGGATCTGGTATCCAGATGGCTGTCGTGCCAAGGGTATCTTTGAACAATGTCGGGCTATCCCTTACCTGGTATTGCTGACTTATGATCAACATGTCAGCCTCCTTTTCGTCAATTAGATTTGGCAGAAGGTCGTCAGCCAATCTGCTCCTATTAAGATTTCCCTGCGGGATACTGATCATTCGTTGTTATTTTTTACCCTGGTCAATGCCTGCCTGAAGACTTTGCATCAGCCCGAACCTGGAATATGTTTCAGTAACTCCGGATTTTCATCAAGTACTGCGCAAAGTACACACTAAAGGGTCTCCATGCAGGAGACTGCTTTTTGACCCCCTTTACCACACTTGTAGCAGAGGGCGGTCGATCGACTAGAGTTCTCCGTGTGATCCTGCTGTATATCCAACCAACTTCTATGCGGGAGGATTCCAACAGTTTGTTAGCTTCTTATTCATTGATTTGCACAATTGCTAGGTTCTGTTCTCTTCTGTTGGGGTTCGTTATCGAAATATTCGATTCTTCAGTAGTAACGCAGTTGAGATCCAATAGCTCGAGCGAGACTCTGGGCACAAGATTTCTCATAGTGCCCATGTCCTCCAGTTTCGTCTTAAGGGCCTCGCTAAAGACTTTTATATCCTTTGTTTGTTTGCCCAATTCGAGAAAGACGTCCCCGTTCCGAGTTCGGCGGATTGACTTGATATCCGTCTGGGTTTCTTCTGGTTTCACCTTGCTTTTGATGTCTCGTAGCGCATCAGCATAGTTTTTTTCGCTTGCGGGTTTTATGAGGAGTGCTTCTGCGCGCTGTCTCCTGCCAAACTTTTGACGGCGTGTCTTTTCTGTTCCTATTTTTTAGCCGGTTTTTCGTCTTTTCCAGAATTTTCTCTTTGGGGAGTGACACCCGGAGTTGGTTGGGTGCTTGCCTTCTTCCTACCTGCAACTACTGTCCACTTGACGGGTGTTGATTGATTCCTTTTTCTTCCATCAATCGGCGTAGCTGCCTGGCTTTCTGCCGGGCTTGATACCGATCTCTTATTTTTAGATGCAGCAATAGGTGTGCTCGTGAGTCTTTTATTCTCACACGTGAGGTCCAACGATAGATGAGTAAGACTATCCTGCACCTGCTTCTCTGATTCCCACTCTTCGTTGAGCGTTTGAAGAGCAGCCTTCATTTCGACAAGTCCATCTTTAATCATTTTACTTACGTTCTTCTGCCTTTCCCTGGCTTCGTAAATGTTCGCCGAGGTTGTTTCCATTTGGCGAATTATCCTTCTGGTGGATATTTCGGACTTTTGAAGCTGCATCTTTAGAGCAGTCACCTGGTCTATTGTCTGTCCTTCTCCTTTTTTTCGCTTTTCTGCAATTCATTTTTGTACGTTTGGTCCCCCCCCAAAATCCATGGGACCGGCACTGACCACTGAGTCAACCTAGCAACCTAGGGAGGCGCCCGATGGAGGACTAGCAACCCCACACGTGTGATGATGATCCTGATATATATGGTAATAATATACATAATGGTCTTAATTTGTCATTATAATTATGAAACCGCTTGCGCATTACTTCAGGGGCTACCATTTTCTTTCCCTCTAGGAGCTCCTTGCAATTTCTTTCTTCTGTTCTGCCTAGGTTCTGCCATCGTCATGTCCCAACCAAGATGTACGCATCGTCCTCAGCAGCGCGATGGGATCGCGCATCGGGTTCGTCGGCTTTCGACATCCTTATTGGGCATGGTGGATTCTGGCAGTCGGTTAATCTGGTGTGATGATATCATTCAGCAATACAAGGTGTTCTTCCCTCTTTCATTCCCGTAACACTGCTACCACGCAAGTCGCTACTTGCTCCCAACTTTTCTCGTTGCTTAGCATTTTGGCGACGATGTCTTCTGGGCTGATCGATCCAATGTCCGTTCCTAGCATCGCCCTCTCTTCTATCCATCTATCATAAGTGAAGTACATGTGTAACGCGCCATCTCTAAACGGGCCGCAATACCTGCAATCAGGGTTCCTTGCTTTGCCGATTTTGTGCAGGTACGCCTGGGAATATCCGTGGCCAGATAGAAATTACGTCAAGATCCTCTCCATGTGATCGATCAACCCAGGCAATGAAATCGTTTATTACTCTGAACATCCACCTGCCTCTGTGATCATTTTTCCAACTGGCTTTCCACTGATGCATGGTTTGTGCTCGGGACTCTCGTTTTGCAACGATTTTCTCCACCTCCGGCTTCCTTTCAAAGATATCCCTTTTCTCTTGCGCTAGTAGGTCGATCGGGATTATCCCTGCGATCACCAGCACCGCGGGCTCAGAAATTGTACGATAGGAGCAGGCGACTCGCTGCGCTCCTATCCGCTTACGCCGGCCATGCGTCTTCTTTACTTGTCTATCCCAGCCAATTTAATGAAACGGAAGCATACCTTAAATTAAAGACGAACATAACTAAAATTAGAATAATAAGCGAATATAGACTATCTAGTCATACGCAAATAAGGATATACTTGAAGGGCATAAATATATCATGAAGACCGACGAAATATGTAGTATTTGTAATTTAACGGAAGAAGAAAACCTAGCGCATTTTTTACTAAGATGTCCTATGTATAGATCCTCTAGAATGCATTTTATACAAAAATACATAAGGAATGATTGCTACGATAAAACTAAAAATATCGAGAAAATACTGTGCATAAATAATCGCAGCAAGCTAAACGACGTTTTTAACTTCGTGACTCAAGCGCTGAGGATCAGATCATTCATTAATAATGAATAAAATTCTGGATATCTAGATATATATATATATATATATATATATATATATATATATATATATATGGGGCGTTATTTCTCAAGTGTACCCACTCAAAAAGTCAATGCTGTCCGATCTATGTTAAACTTAGGCAAAGCGTTGTGCTATTGGATAGTAGTTTATGGGGGAAAAATTTTTTCATTCGGATAAGTATTGACCGAGGGGGAGGGGGTGAAAGTTTTGGGATTTTCGTGGATATCGTCTATTTCGGCGATTTTTAACTCTTCTAATAGCGATGAAAAAAATTTTGTCCAGTACAGTTTCGATAGAGTTTTTCACGCCCTTTCGAT
>CAKNYM010040161.1:1424-24085 GCA_932195095.1 Andricus curvator
AAATTAATAAGTAAAAGACTTTTTAAATTAAACTATAAGATTAACATAAGTCACAAATTTCTGTATTTCATAGTACCTGTCATCTACAGTAATAGAAAAGAAAAGCAAGGACAGTTTTTACGATAATTGGTGAAAATTGATATCTCTTCAGAATTATATAATATATTTATATAGACAATTAGGCGATATTTTAAGTCTGAAGGGAGCTTTTTTATTTATAAACGCGGACCATAGTGGTTTAGCAGTTAAATTGTAGGAAAAATAGTGGAATTTTTCCTCGAAAAAAAGAGGAAATCTATTTTCTGATAAAAATACCAGCTTTCCCAAGCTCCTTTCATATTTCCCACGTACCTTTTATATTTCCCACGCCCCTTTCCTATTTTCCCCCGCCCAACGTAATGAACAAAAATTAATTAGTAAAAGGCTTTTTAAATTAAACTATAAGATTAACATAAGTCAGAAATGTCTGTATTTCATAGTACCCATTACCTACAGTAATAGAAGAGAAAAGCAAGGACAATTTTTACGATAATTGGTGAAAATCGATCTCTTCAGAATTATATAATATATTTATATGGACAATCAGGCGACATTTTAAGCCTGAAGGGAGCTTTTTTATATATAAGCGCAGATCACAGCGGTTTAGCAGTTAAATTGTAGGAAAAATAGTGGAAATGTTCTTCGAAAAAAAGAGGAAATATATTTTCTAATAAAAATACCAGCTTTCCCACGCACCTTTCCTATTTTCCCCCGCCCAACGTAATGAACAAAAATTAATAAGTAAAAGACTTTTTAAATTAAAATATAAGATTAACATTGGCAAAAAAAATTGTATTTCATAGTACTTATTATCTACAGTAATAGAAGAGAAAAGCAAGGACAATTTTTTACGATAATTGGTGAAAATTGATATCTCTTCAGAATTATATAATATATTTATATAGACAATCAGGCGATATTTAAGCCTGAAGGGAGCTTGTTCATTTATAAACGCGGACCACAGTGGTTTAGCAGTTAAATTGTAGGAAAAATAGTGGAATTTTTGTTCGAAAAAAAGGGGAAATCTATTTCCGAATAAAAATACCAGCCTTCCCACGCCCCTTTCATATTTCCCACGTACCTTTCATATTTGCCACATACCTTTCATATTTCCCACGTACCCTTCATATTTCCCACGCCCCTTTCCTATTTTCCCCCGCCCAACGTAATGAACAAAAATTAATAAGTAAAAGACTTTTAAAATTAAAATATAAGATAAACATTAGCAACAAAAAACACTAATATAACATAACGCAGGATTAAGATTGTAAATATTCCTTCAAGCCTAATCTTTTTGGTTTAAAATAACCTATTTCCGGTGAAAAACATTAAAATATCCTTAAATTGTTTAAAAATTGTAAAGCTTCTTTAAAATCTAATGATTTTTTTGGCTAAAATACCGATTTCCGGTGTAAAATATAAACGTAACATAAAATAGTTAGAAATTTGAGAATCTTTTTTGAAATCTAATTTCTTATTTAAATTAAAAATATAAATTTCCGACGAAAAACCCTAAAACAACCCAAAATTGTTAAAAGTTTCTAAATATCGTTCAAATTAGAATGATTTTCGTTTAAAAATAACAATTTTCGACGTAAAACAACAACGTAACCTAAAATTGTTTTGAAAAATTATGAATTTCCTTTGAAATATAATGATTTTTGAATAAAGAATTTCAATTTGCAACTAAAAACAAAACACAATCCGAAATTATTCAAGCTTGTAAAATTTATTATTTCAAACAAAATAAACTATTGGATTTAAATATAACGATTCTTGTTTTAAAATCCCAATTTCAGGTGAAACTCAACAACATAACCTAAATTTGTTCGAAAATGGTAAATGTTCTTTGAAATTTAATTTTTTTTTTTTACTAAAAATACCAATTTCCGACGAAAAACACTAACATAATTCAAAATTGTTAACAGATTTTACATCTTGCTCAAATTATAATGATTTTTGTTTGGAAATACAAATTAAACAAAACAAACACTAAAACATATCAATTTTTTACAAAAAATGGAATAATTAAATTTTTAGTTGAAAAAATTAATTTTCAACAAAAAAACGGATTTTCAATCAAATAGTTCAATTTTCAACCGAAGTGATGAATTTTCAAATAAAATTATGAATCTTCAACGGGAATAGTTACATTTTAAACCAAAAAGATGAATTTTTAAACAAGAAGATTTATTTTCTACCAAAAAATACAATTTTTCAACAAAATACATGCATTTTTAACGAAATAGTTGAATTTTTAATTTAAAAAGACAAATTTTTATCCAAATTGTTGAATTTTCAACTAGAAAAGATCATTTTTCAACTGAAAATGAAACATTTAAATTTTCAGTTAAAGAAATTAATTTTTAACCAAACAACTCATTTTTCAAGCAAAGAAATGAATTTTGAATTAAAACGACGAATCTTCAACCAAAAAAATTAACCAAATACTTTTATTTCCAACCTAAAAGATGAATTTTCAACTAAAATGATAAATATTTAACTGTAATACTTGAATTTTTAACGGAAAAGAAGAATTTTTAAGCAAGAAGATTATCTTTCAAAGAAAAAGATGATTTTCTTTTTGAAAAATCGAGTTTTTAACAAAATACTTGAATTTTCAACGAAATAGTTGAATTTTTAATTTAAAAAGACAAATTTTTATCCAAATTGTTGAATTTTCAACTAGAAAAGATCATTTGTCAACTGAAAATGAAACATTTAAATTTTAAGTTAAAGAAATTAATTTTTAACCAAACAACTCATTTTTCAAGCAAAGAAATTAATTTTTAATTAAAACGACGAATCTTCAACCAAAAAAATTAACCAAATAATTTTATTTCCAACCTAAAAGATGAATTTTCAACTAAAATGATAAATATTTAACTAGAATACTTCAATTTTTAACGGAAAAGAAGAACTTTTAAGGAAGAAGATTACCTTTCAAAGAAAAAGATGATTTTTTTTTCAAAAAATCTATTTTTTAACAAAATACTTGAATTTTCAACGAAATAGTTGAATTTTTAATTAAAAAAGACGAATTTTCCACAAAGTACATAAATGTTCAAATAGTTTAATTTTTAAATGCAAAATATCAATTTTCAACCAAATAGTTGAATTTTCACTAAAAAACGATAAATTGATTTTCAACCAAAAAAAATAATTTTTAACAAAAGAGTTTAACTTTTAACCAAGTAGTTGGATTTTCAACGAAAAAAAAAGATGAATTCGCAAAGAACAATGTAAAAAAAATTTCTATTCGAATTCATAAATATTTATTCTTTGAGATACTACTTCTACTATAAAAAAGGCTTGAAGCACTTTCTTTCTCTAAAATTTAGAAGAGGGATTTTTAAAAATTCCTTTCTTCTAAATCCGAATTATAATTCTTTAAAAAAATTCTCTGTTCCAAGGGAAATTATATTTCTTTACGGAAATAAATAAAAATAAATAATGAAAATAAAAAAAATAATAAAAACGATAATAATGAGAACTTGAATTTTACTGCGATCAGAAGTAAATTCCCGGGTTTTTAATTCAATTCCCGGTCATTTCCCGGTCAACTCGCCACCCTGATAAAGTAGAAATCACTTTTCTAATTTGACCAAAGTTATTAAAATAATGAAAACTTGAATTTTGCTACGGTTAGAAGTAAATTGCCGATTTTTAATTAAATTCCCGGTCATTTCCCAGTTTTCCGGTCAAGTTGTTGCTTTGAAGCTTTATTTTTGGATAAACTTACCTGGTGAGTCCCGGAGGTATTGGGAGTGAGGAAGTGTCCTGGGGACTGCTGGAAGGCTGCTGCTAGACCACAGAGGTCGGTTACTAGCGTCCTGTCGCCAGAATGTAACCTTAAATGCAACGTTAGAGCTTCCCGATTCTGGAACCCCAAACCGCATTCCCTGAAATTTGTTTATTTCGTTATTAGACTGATAATAGGACTTTAAATCAGAGATAACAACTCTGAAAAGGGGGTTTAATATTCCTGATCCTGATCAGAACTCTATATTCTAGAACATGTTCTAGAACTTATTCTAGAACATGTTCTAGAACTTATTCTAGAACATGTTCTAGAACTTATTCTAGAACATATTCTAGAACATATTCTAGGACATATTCTACAACATATTCTAGAACATATTCTAGAACATATTCTTAGAACATGTTCTACAACATATTCTAGAACATATTCTAGAACATATTCTACGACATATTCTAGAACATATTCTACGACATATTCTAGAACATATTCTAGAACATATTCAAGAACATATTCTAGGACATATTCTAGAACATATTCTAGAACATATTCTAGACCACATTCTAGAAACTTAGCACAGACACGATCCACTTCAGCTGCAGAATGTTCTCGAAGTCGGTAAGATAGGAATTTGCAGGGTTTGCTTATGAATAATTTTAGATTTCTTTTAATTGAGTCCAAATATTTTACCTCAATTTCTTGAAAGAAGTCTTTTTATTTTATTTATTATTAAAGTATTAAAGATCAGCCATTTTAGAAATGCATTAAAATATTTTGGATTGTTTATTTTCCTAGTTGGAAAATGTAATAATGCAACTAATAAAGATAAAATTTTAACCAAAAATGAAATAGTTTAATTTTCAACCGAAAAGATGAATTTTCTACTAGGAAAATAATTTTTTAACAAAATACATAAATTTACAACCAAGAATTTGAAAACACTTTCTATTACAAAAAATAAAAAAACAATTTTCAACTAAAAAAAAAATCAATTTTCAACCAAAAATGGTATACTTGAATTTTCAGATTAAAAAATGGAATTTTCAACAACATAGTTAAATTCTCAGTTAAAAAAATTAATTTTCAACAAACAAAAACAAAGTTTTAACAAAATATTGAAATATTCAACCAAACAACTGAATTTTCAGCTAAAAAGATGAATTAACAAATAATTTTCTACCAAAAAGACGGATTTTCATCGGGGAAAAAATTAATTTTCCACAAAAAAAGGACAAATTTTCAACTAAAAATGTTACAGTTACATTTTTGGTTAAAAAAAATCAATTTTCAACCAAAAAATTTTTACTAATAAAATAGTTCACTTTTTAACAAAAGGAACTGGATTTTCAACTAAAAACAGATACACTTTTATCCAAAAATGGAAAAGTTAAATAATCAACCAAAACTAATGAATTTTCAACCTAGAAGATTAATTTTCTAGCAAAAAGTCAAATTTTCAACTAAAACAGTTTTGTAAGTGAAAATTAAAACTTCAGTTTTTGGTTAAAAAAAATTAATTTTCAAGAAAATAGTTAAATTTTTAACCAAAATAAATGAATTTTCAACCAAAAAAAGATCAATTTTAAACCAAAAATGGAATAGTTTAATTTTCAGATAAAAAAATACAGTTTTAACAAACAAAAAATAATAATTTTCAACAAAAAGCAAAAACAAATTTTTAACAAAATATTTAAAATTTCAACCAAACACCTTAACTTTCAGCCAAAAAGATGAATCTTTAAAGAAATCATTTTCTGAGAAAAATAAGTTACATTTTTAGTTTAGAACATTTATTTTCAACCAAAAAAACTTTTTTTTGTTAATAAAATAGTTCAATTTTCAACGAATGAAATGGATTTTCTACTAAAAAGCTCAACTTTTAACCAAAAATGGAATAGTTCAATATTCAACCATAACTAATGAATTTTCAACCAAAAAGATGAATTTTTAAACAAGAAGATTAATTTTTTGCCAAAAAGTCGAATTTTCAACTAAAAAATAAGTTTTGTAATTGAAAATTAAAACTTCAGTTTTTGGTCAAAAAAATTAATTTTTACCAAAAAATTAATTTTCAAGAAAATAGTTAAGTTTTTAACTAAAGAAATTAATTTTTAACCAAAATAACTGAATTTTCAAATGAAAAAAATTTCAACTGAATAGTTCATTTTCCACCAAAGAAATGAATTTTTAACCAAAATAAATGAATTTACAAAGAAGAAGAATAATTTTCTACCAAAAAAAAGTATATTTTCAACCACATAGTTGAAATTTCAACTAAAAAATATCAATTTTCAAGAAAGAAAAAACTGGGTTAATAATTTTTGGTAAATTTTTAACCAAGAGAGACGAATTTTCCATAAAATACATGAATTTTCCATCGAATGGTTGATTTTTCAACTAAAAAAGATCAATTTTTATAAAAAACGGGAAGTTAAAATTTCAGTTAATTAATTTTCAACGATAAAAACGAATTTTCACCAAAATCGTTCAATTTTCAACTGAAGGAATGAATCTTGAAATTGAAAACATTTTCTATTACAAAAAATAAATTTTCGACAACATAGTTAAATTTTCAGTTAAAAAAAATAAATTTTCAACAAACAAAAGCCAGGTTTTAAGAAAATATTAAAATCTTCAACCAAACAAATCAATTCTCAGCCAAAAAGATGAATCTTTGAACAGATAACAAATTAGATAATTTTTTTAACAAGAAAGATTAGTTTTTAACTAAAAATAAAACAAAACTGAATAAAATACAAATTGTCTGCAAAATAGTTAAAATTTCAACCAAAGAGAAAAAACTTCAACCGATAAAATAAATGTTTAACAAAGTATTTCAATTTTCAACCAAGCAGTTGAATTTTTCTCCAAAAAAGATTCGAATTTTTATTCAATAATAGTTGAATTCAACCAAAAAAGAAGAAATTTTAACAAAAAGGTTGAATTTTTAGCCAAAAGACTTTTCAGCCATGCAAAAAATTTCAACCCAAGTTTTTGAATTTTCAAGCCAAAAAGACTATGTTTCAGCTAAAAAAGTTGGACTTTTAACCATAAAATATGGCACTTTTTAACTTTGGCTATAGGAACTAGAAAATTTTTAAAAACTTATACTTTGAAACGTTCTCTCAGCAGACAATGTTATATTTGTCAAATTCAGAACTACGTAACAAAAACTGATCGTACATAAAATATTATATTTTTACTTTTCAAACAGAATGACTGGCATTTTTCTTTTGTTTTATGAATAAACTAACAATTCTTATTATTAATTTGTATAAAAAAGCCATTCTAAATTTATTAAATTTGAATTTTCGCGGAACTTTAAAACAGTGGCTAAAATTTACCTACCTTACCGACATCGAAAAGATTCTATAGCTGTAGTGGTTCGTGTCCGTGCTAAGCTTCTAGAACATTCTCGATGACGTCACAAAATAATATTGCGCAATTGTGAGAGAGGAATTTGCGTAAATAGCTTCAAGGTTATTTGTTATCTAAAATAAGAAACAACCTTGAAGCTGTTTACGCAAATAGAAAACACAATATTTTGAAATTGTGAAAGGGGAATTTGCGTAAACAACTTCAAGATTATTTCTTGTCTCAATTGAGAAATAACCTTGAAGCTGTTTACGCAAATTCATCTCTCACAATTGCGCAATATTATTCTGTGACGTCATCAAGAATGTTCCAGAAGCTGATCACGGACACAAACCACTACAGCTATAGAATCTTCTCGACGTCGGTAAGGTAGGTACATCTACTGGAGCCACAACCTCGCACGCAACAACCTCCGGAACTGGTTGATTTTCAATGTTAAAGTGCAAATTCCATGTTTGAAGCAAATAATGATCTTAAATAGAAGTTTTTATTTACTTTGAAGCCAGCAGATGTGCAAGCTGCGTTCTAATCCAAGATTTCTACCTTACCGACATCGAGAAGATTCTATAGCTGTAGTGGTTCGTGTCCGTGCTAAGCTTCTAGAACATTCTCGATGACGTCACAGAATAATATTTCGCAATTGTGAGATATTAATTTGCGTAAACAGCTTCAAGGTTGTTATCTCAAATAAGAAACAATCAAGCTGTTTACGCAAATAGAAAACACAACAAAATATCGCAATTGTGAGAGAGAAATGTGCGTAAACAGCTTCAAGGTTATTTCTTGTCTCAATTTAGAAATAACCTTGAAGCTGTTTACGCAAATGCATCTCTCACAATTGCGCAATATTATTCTGTGACGTCATCAAGAATGTTCTAGAAGCTGATCACGGACACAAACTACTACAGCTATAGAATCTTCACGATGTCGGTTAGGTAGGCAACTTAGATAGTTATAGCTGGCTGAACGCTGTTTTTGCGTTTATTTAGTATGCTCATGGCGGCCATATTGGCGTATTGTATTAGTAATGGTATTCTATTGGTATTGGATCAGTAAATAAATAGTAAATGAAGAATATTACCTGCAAGTGAGTGACTTCTCATCAGTATCCGTATTATTATTATGAATCTTGGAGTGTGCAACTAGGTCCGCCTTCCTCGGGAAAGCTTCTCCGCACACTGTGCAGGCAAAAGGCGTCTCCCCAGTGTGCAGTCGCATATGAGCCAGCAGTGTTCTCTTCTGCAGGAACTCCTTGCCACAAACATTACAAGCGTGTGGCACTCGGCCATGGAGTCGTCCATGATTCACCAACTCGAACTTTCTCTGGAAGGTGGCACCGCAGTCGTGGCAAACAAATGGATGCAAGCTGCCGTGGAAGCGCGAATGCATCGTGAGGTGGTCCTTTTGCGAGAACGACTCGCCGCACTCCTCACAAACAAAGGGCCGCTCGCCGGAATGGAATTTGCTATGGGTCACTAGATGGCGCTTCAGAGGAAAAGCTCGGCCGCACTCCTGACATACGAACGGCCTTTCCCTCGTATGAACACGAGTGTGTGTGACTAAATGGTGTTTCAGTGTGAAGGACTTTTTACATTCGCGGCACTGATATGGTCGCTCCGCACTATGCAGAAGGAGATGTGTGTGAAGACAGTGTTTGTGCGCGAAACTTTTGCCACAATGCACACAAATGTGGGGCCTCTCGCCAGTGTGGACCCTCGCGTGCGTTGTCAGATGATGCTTGAGGAGAAACGACTTGCCGCACTCGGAACAGGAGTAGGGCCGCTCCTTGGGAACGCGCACCTGGCTCCCCATGTCCTGCTGCGTCTTGACTTTAGTCTCAAGCTGAGTTGTGTTGACGTGGGTGAGGACGTGCCCAAAGTGGGCCGAGGTGTCGGTCTGACTAGCCGCTACGTTGTTGGCGTTGGCTTGATTCGAGGCGGCTGCTGCCCTCTTCATCAGGATCTCATTGCACTCCTCCGCGGTCAGCTGGAGCGGTCCGAGGGGAGTCATGAAATGCTTGCTCATCGCGTGCTTGTCTGCTGTGGTAAAAACTAAAGTATTTGGAAATAGAGAAGGTGGGGGCGTGGGGTGGGCGGCGTCGCAATTGCAACCGCCCTTATCGCAGGTTAAGGAAAATACGTCGTGATGCTTTTTGGTTCGCACGTGCGTACCGTGCGTTTGATTGTGTGCTCCTGTGTGGCCATGGTGGGTCGTCGGCGTCTGCTGACAACTCTCGTTCATCGTGAACATGGGTCGACGGTGGGCGCTATTGGCGACCTTCGCGGGCTTGATGTCCACCTGGATCTTTTGACTGGACCCCTGGTCCTGGTTGTTGTTGACGGCATAGCTGATGTTCGTCGTCAGGTCACTCTGCGTGTTCTCGCGAGTCTCGGTACCAGGCCCACCGAACGACCAGGCGTACCCGAACCCAGCACCTGGATTGCCGGGAGTGGTACACATGTTCGTTAGGGTGGTGATCGAACTGTTCGTCTGGCTAGCCGCTGCTGTCGTAGGCCCCTCCGTCTCTGAGGAATACCAATACGTTTTAATTTCAGACCAATTCAAAGGATTCAAGGGGATTTTCTTGATTTGGATCAGGAACTAGGACATAGATAGGCACCCTGGCGAAAGTATCGGATAAGAATTCCTTCCGAACCAATCCGAAGTCATCCGAATCATTTAGGGGATCTGTATCCGAACCAATCCGAAAACATTTCTACAGTTCGTTCGATCCAAATCGGTCAAAAATTAATCCGACTCAATCCGAACTCTGATTGACCTAAAACGATTTTCAATCCGAACTCGGATTCATTGGGATTGAAAATTCAGAATTGACTCGGATTGGTTCGGATACAGATTCCGGAATGATTCGGATTGGTTCGGAAGGAATTCCTATCCGATACTTTCGCCAGGGCACGGTGGCGATTCGGCGGACGATTTTAAATTCCTGGTCATTTTCCGGCTTTTCCCGGTCAAGTTTTTCAATTTTCCCGGTCAACTAAAAGTAACATATTCATATTTGCCTCTAAACGCAAACATTTATTTTAATTTATAAAATTCATTCTAAACATCCTTTAACACAACAGATTAAAAAATTGCAAAATTAATTAATTTTGAAACAAATACTTAAATTTTTCACTGAAACATGTCAATTCCCAATAAAAAATGTAATAAACTTTTAGTTGAAAAAATTTATTTTCAACAAAAAATAACGGATTTTTAAGAAAATAGTTCAATTTTCAATCTAAGTGATGAATTTTCAACTAAAATGATAAATCCTCAACTGAAATAGTTGAATCTTTAACAACAATATATTAATTTTCACTAAAAAAGATAAATTGTCAACCAAAACTTAATAAATTGAATTTCAAGTTTAAAAAATTAATGTTCAACCAAACAGATTAATTTTCCACTAAAACTATGGAATATTCAATTGGAACAAGTTAAATTTTCAGTTAATAAAATTACTTTCCACAAAAAAAAACTAACTTTCAACAACAGCAAAACTAACTTTCAAAAAAACAGTTACATTTTCAACTAAAATTATGAATCTTTAACCAGAATAATTGAATTTTTTACTAAAAAGATGAATTTGCAACCAAGAAGATTAATTTCTACCAAAAAAGAAGAATTTTCAATTAAAAAAGATAATTTTTCAAACAAAAATTGAATAATTAAATTTTTAGTCAAAAAATGAATGTTCACCCAAAGAGATGAATTTTTAACTGAAAGTATGGAATATTCAACTGAAATAATAGTTACATTTTCAGTAAAAAAAAATAATTTTCAATCAAACAGCTCATTTTTCAAGCAAAGAAATGATTTTTTCATTAAAACGACGAATCTTCAACCAAAAAAATTAACCAAATAATTTTATTTCCAACCGACAAGATGAATTTTCAATTAAAATGCTAGATATTTAACTGGAATACTTGAATTTTTAACGGCAAAGAAGCATTTTTAAGCAAGAAGATTATCTTTCAAAGAAAAAGATGATTTTCTTTTCAAAAAATCGATTTTTTTAAACAAAATACTTGAATTTTCAACGAAATAGTTGAATTTTTAATTAAAAAAGGTAAATTTTCATCCAAATTGTTGAATTTTGAACTAGAAAAGATCAATTTGCAACTAAAATGATGAATCATTAAGCAGAATAATTAAATTTTTGTACCAAAAAAGATGAATTTTCAACCAAAAATTGAATAAATAAATTTTTAGTCAAATAATGAATGTTCAAGCTTATGGAATATTCAACTAGAATGATAGTTACATTTTTAGTTTAAAAAAATCATTTTCAACCAAAAAAGAAACAAATTTTCAACAATATAGTTACATTTTCGGCAAAAATTTACTTTTCATCGAAATAAAAAAGAAATTTTCAATAAAATAGCTCATATTTCAACCAAAGAAGTAATTTTATTTCCAACCTAAAAGATGAATTTTCAACTAAAATGGTGAATATTTAACTGCAATACTATATTAAATAATATATTAATAATATTATATTATTAATAATATATTTTTAACCAAATATGTGGATTTTCAACGAAATAGTTAAATTTTCAATTGAAAAGACAAATTTTCATCAAAATTAATTAATTTTGAACAAGAAAAGATCAATTTTTCGTTAAGAATTTTTTATTATTTTTTTTTTATTATTATTTGGTTCAAAATTGAATTATTTTGTTGAAAATTGAACTGTTTTGTTAAAAAGTCGTCTTTTTGGCTTCATAATTCAACAGTTTGATTAAAATTTTGTTTCTTTCTTTACTCAAATTGTTTTAAATTGAAAATTCAACTATTTTGTTGAATATTTATCTTTTTAGTTTGATAATGTATCTCTTTCTGTAGAAATTTCATTTTTTTTGTTTGTTAAAAAAGCAACTGTCTGGTTAAAAATTGACCTGTTTCGGTTGAAAATTAACTTTTTTGTTAAAAATTCGCATTTTTGAGTTAAAAATTAAACTGTTTTGTAAAAAAAATCGCATTTTCGGCCCGAAAAGTAAACAATTTAGTAGAAAATTTGACTATTTGGTCGGAAATTGATGTATTTTGTTGAAACTCGTATTTTTTGGAAGAAAATAAATTTTTTCGTTAAAAATGCAATTTTTGGGTTGAAAATTAATCTTTTTTCTTGGTTGAAAATTGAACTACTTTCTTAAAAGCTCATTTTTTTGTTGAAATTTTTTTATTTTAATTGAAACTATCGTTTTTTTGGGTGAATATAATTTGTTTAAACTGAAAATTGAACTATTTTGTTGAAAATTCCTATTGTCGGGATAAAAGTTCAAATATATTATAGAAAAATCGTCTTTTTGACTTGCAAATTTCACAATTTTGTATAAAATTTAACTATTTAGTACAAAATTAAACTCTTTTGTAGAAGCATCTTTTTTGTATTGAAAATTGGTTCTCCTAAATAAAAATTACACTACATCATTTTTGGTTAAAAATTTATCTTTTTTAGCTTGAAAATTCAACTATTTAGTTCAAAATTTTTAGAAACAAAAACAATATAGACTAAAAATTAATCAAATAAAATTTGGACTAACATCACATCCATTGTTCAAAATGTTGAGTTGAAAAATTATGTAGTTTTTTGAAAATTCGTATTTTTTGGTAGAAAATTCAACTATTGACAACTGACTTCTTGACTTTTAAATCCTGAAAGAATAATTTGTTTTGTAAAGCAAAACAATGACTTTGTTAAAAATTAATTTTTTTGGTTGATGATTCATCATTTTAGTTGAAAATGTTTTTTTTTTCTTCAAAATTTAACTATTTGTTAATATTTTTTAACAGAAAATTGAACTATATCATATTTTTTTAAACATCAATCTTCTTCAGTTAAAAATTTAACTGTTTATTTGAAAATTTCTGCATTTTGTTAAAACTTTGTCTTTTGTGGTAGAATATTAACCTTCTTGGTTGGAAATTCATCTATTAAGTTGAAAATTCCATTTAAAATTAAAATATTTCGTTGAAAATTCAAGTATTTTTTGTTCAAACATATTCTTTTTCGGTAGAAAATAGTTTTTTTTTCTAAATTGAAAATAAATTTTTCCTTGTTTGAAAATTAGTTTTTTTTTAACTAAAAATTTAACTATTCCATTTTTGTCGAATTTTTTTTATATAGAGATTTAATCTTGTTGGTTGCAAATTTAACTGTTTCGTTTAAAATTTATTTTATTTAGTTAAAAACTTATTTCTTTAACTAAAAATTAAACCATTCTATTTTTTTTTTAAATTGATCGTTTTATTTGAAAAATCATATATTTTGTTGCAAATTTGTCTTTTTTTTGTATGGAATTAACCTTTTTGGTTAAAATTCCATTAAAAATTAAAATATTTGGTTGCAAATTCATGTATTTTGTTAAAAATTATTCTTTTTTGGTAGAAAATTCATCTGTTTGGTTGAAAATTTAACTATTTCGTTGAAAATTTATTTTATTTTGTTAAAAATTTACTTCTCTATCTTAAAATTAAACTATTCTATTTTTTGTTGAGAATTTATCTTTTTAGTTGAAAATTGATCTATTTTGTAGAAAATTTTTCTTTTTTTGGTAGCAATATAATCTTTCTGGTTGAAACTTCATGTATTTTATTAAAAATTATTCTTTAGTGGTAGAAAATTAATCTTTTTGGTTGAAATTTTATTTCTTTGGTTGAAAATTAGTTTTTTTATTGAAAATTAATTTTTTTAACTAAAGATTTAACTATTCTTCTTCAAAATTTTTTTTTTTTTATAGACACTATTAATCTTTTTGGTTGAAAATTCATCCGTTTGATTGAAAATTTAACTATTTCGTTGAAAAATTAGTTTATTTTGTTAAAAATTTACTTCTCTATCTTAAAATTAAACTATTCTATTTTTAGTTGAAAATTGATCTATTTTGTAGACAATTTTTCTTTTTTTGGTAGCAATATAATCTTTCTGGTTGAAAATTCATGTATTTTATTAAAAATTATTCTTTAGTGGCAGAACATTAGTCTTTTTGGTTGAAATTTTATTTCTTTGGTTGAAAATTAGTTTTTTTTTTTATTGAGAATTAATGTTTTTAACTAAAGATGTAACTATTCAATTTTTCTTCAATTTTTTTTTTGATACACACTATTAATCTTCTAGGTTTAAAATTCATCGGTTTGATTGAAAATTTAACTATTTCGTTGAAAACTTATTTTATTTTGTTAAAAATTTACTTCTCTATCTTAAAATTAAACTATTCTATTTTTTGTTGAAAATTTACTTTTTTAGTTGAAAATTGATCTATTTTGTAGACAATTTTTCTTTTTTTGGTAGCAATATAATCTTTCTGGTTGAAACTTCATGTATTTTATTAAAAATTATTCTTTAGTGGTAGAAAATTAATCTTTTTGATTGAAAATTTATTTCTTTGGTTGAAAATTAGTTTTTTTTTATTGGGAATTAATTTTTTTAACTAAAGATGTAACTATTCAATTTTTCTTCATTTTTTTTTTTTTTAATACACACTGTTAATCTTCTAGGTTTAAAATTCATCGGTTTGATTGAAAATTTAATTATTTCGTTGAAAAATTACTTTATTTGGTTAAAACATTACTTCTCTATCTTCAAATTAAACTATTCCATTTTTTGTTGAAATTTTTTTTTGTAGCAATATAATCTTTCTGGTTGAAAATTCATATATTTTATTAAAAATTATTCTTTAGTGGTTGAAAATGAATCTTTTTGGTTGAAATTTTATTTCTTTGGTTGAAAATTAGTTTTTTTTATTGAAAATTAATTTTTTTAACTAAAGATTTAACTATTCAATTTTTCTTCAAATTTTTTGTTTGATAGACACTATTAATCTTTTTAGTTGAGAATTTATCGGTTTGATTGAAAATTTAACCATTTCGTTGAAAATTTATTTTATTTGGTTCAAAAATTATTTCTATATCTTAAAATTAAACCATTCTATTTTTTGTTGAAAATTGATCTTTTTTAGTTGAAAATTCATCTAATTTGTTGAAAATTTGTCTTTTTTTGGTATAAAATTCATATTCTAGGTTGAAAATTTAACTATTTAATAAAAAGTTAAATTTTTTGATTGAATTTTCGACCAAAAAAAAATTACTTTTCAACAAAATAATTGTATTATCAACAAAATTATTATATTTTTAACAAAATAGTTCAATTTTCAATCTAAAAATATGAATTCTCAACAAAAAAGGTAATAGTTGATATTTCAACAACAAAAAAAGACGAATCAATCAAAAGACGAATTTTTAACCCGAAAATATGAATTGTCAACAAAAAAGTTAATTTTCAACCAAAAAACACAAATTTTCAACAAAATTGTTGAATCCTCAACCAAAGAAGATTAATTTTCAACAAAATAGTTGCATTTTATTTTTAAAAAGATGAAATTTCGACTAAAACAGATTAATTTTCAAGCCAAAAAGACGACTTTTTTTGGAAGAAATTTAAGTTTTCAACCGCGAAAGCTGAATTCTCTAGCAAAAAAGAAGAATTTTCGATCTAAAAGGAAGAGTTTTCTATCCAAAAAGCTGAAATGTTCAATAAAATAGTTGAATTTTCGACCAGAAAAGATCACTTTTCAACAAAATAGTTTAATTTTAAACCAATAGAGATAAATTCTGAAGCAAAAATAAAACATTAGACTTTTCAACCAAAAATAATTAAATTTCAACTTTAAATATTATAATTTTTCTATTGATTCGGTTTCCATGTAAAATAACTAAAATCAGTTATTTCAAAAAATAGTTTCCTATTATATTTTTTATTGAAAATTCATCTTTTTTGGTTAAAAACTTTATTTATTTTTTTCGAAAATTTAATTATTTTCATGAAAATTCAATAATTTTGAACAAGTTATCCTTTTTGGTTGAAAATTCAACTATTTGGTAAAAAATGTAACTATTTGGTTAAATAATAACTTTTTTGTTGAAAATTCAACTGTTTTGTATAAAATTCGACAAATTTGGTTTCCTTCTTGACTGAAAAATCTTTCTTGGTTGAATATTCAATTCTTTTGGTAGAAATTTTATTTTTTTTTGGAGATAAATGTAATTTCTTCTTGAAAATTAATCTGTTTTGGTTGAGAATTCAAATATGTTGTTGAAAATTTGCATTTTTTGGTTGAATTAAACTGTTTTTGATTTAAAATTAAATCCATTCTTGAATCAACTTTCCCTTTCCTAGTTGAAAATTCAACTAATTGGAATTTTAACTACTTTCTTAATTTTTTTAAAAAATTCATCATTTTAGTTAAAAATTCCTTTTTTTAGTATAAAAATTAATCTTTTTGGTAAAATATTTTAACAATTCCATCTTTGGTTACAAATTTTTTTTTACTTGAACGTTAAACTACTTGGTTTAAAGTTGAACTAATTTGTTAAAAATTCAATTTTTTAAAAATTAAATATTCATCTCTCTGGTTTGACAATTAATTTTGTTAACTGTAAATTTAATTATTCCACTTTTGGTTAAAAATGTATCTTTTTTTCAGTTGAAAATTCAGTTATTTGGTTGTAAATTCATGTATTTTATTGAAAATTCGTATTTTTTAAATATAAAAAATTAATCTTCTTGGTCAAAAAATCATCTCTTTGGTTCAAAATTTCACTATGTGATTGAATGTTGAAATCTTTTGTTGAAAATCCCTTTCTTTGGTGTTTAAAAATCAATATTTTTAATCGAGAATTGCGATTTTCTAGTTGAAAATTCAATTGTTTGGTTGCAAATTCGTCTTTTTTGGTAGAAAATACACCTTTTTTTAAAAAAATGCAACTCTTTGTTTAAAAATGATTCTGTTTTTGTTAAGAATTCAACTATTTAGTTATCAATTAATTTTTTGTTGTTGTAAATTGAACTGTTTTGTAGAAAATTTTTCTGGTGGTTTCAAAACTCAACAATTTGGTAGAAAATGGAACAATTTGATTAAAAATTAGAGTAATAATTCAAATGTTTTGTAGACAAATTGAAAATGTAATTTAAAAAATTGTAAATATTTCATTTTTGGTTGAAAATTGACACTTTTAATTGAAAATTGATCTTTTCTGGTTGAAAATTCAACTATTTCGTGGAAAATTCATGTATTTTGTTGAAAATTCTTCTTTTATTGATAGAACTTTAATCTTCTTGGTAGAAAATTGGTCTGAAAATTTAACTATTTTGTTGAAAACCCGTTTTTTTTGTCATAAAGTTAACTTTTTTAACTAAAAATTCAAGTATTCAAGTTTCGGTAAAAAATTGATCTTGTTTAGCTAAAAATTCGTCTTTCTGGTTGAAGATTCATCATTTTAGTTGAAATTTTATCTGTTTGGTCAGAAATTCAACTATTTTGTTGAAAATGCATTCTCTTTTTGGTTTAATTCAAGTGTCATTAATATAAAAAAAACTTTGTTGTTGAAACATGTTAATTCCCATAAAAGTCGTCAATGAACAAAACTGTGTAAAAATTAATTTCACAAATGTTGGAATTTAAAAACAAATACGTGAAATTTTTCCGATTTAGATTACAACCGGTCTTTTTAATTAGATATTTTTCTATTTTTGCAAAACTTCAAAAGAATAATTATAAATTAAATGAATATTTGTAACATTTTTATTACTGAATCTTTTATAAATGGAATAAAACCATTTGAAATGTATTATTCTTGACAGTCACTTAAAGTGCTTCTTACAGAAATTCCCTGACTTTTCCTGATCTGAGGCCACCCTGAATTTACATTATTTTTGTTTAAAATATTAAATTGATTTTTTATCCGAAATTTTTGGAAAGAACCAGATGCAGATCAAAAAAGGAATAGTTAATTTTTTCGTTTAAAAATCATTTTCTAAAAGAAATAGGAATATTCAATCAGGAGAGTTTAAACAAAAAGACAAATATTTAACAAAATATTTGTACCCTCAAACAAAAATTATGAATTTTCAACAAAGATTATTTTTTTACCCAAAAAATTGAATTTTCAACCAAATAATTAAATTTTCAACCAAAAAAGGGATGATTATTCGACTAAAATGATGAATCTTAAAAAAGAAAATAAATCTTCAAAAAAGGAGTTCAACATTCAACCAAATAGTGGAATTTTCAATTAAAAAAATGATTTTTTTTTTTTTTACAAAAAAGACGAATTTTCAACCAAGAAGATTAACTTTCTACTAAAAAAAATACGAATTTTCAACATAATACATGAATTTTCAATCAAATAGTTGAATTTTCAACTAGAAAAAATCAATTTTCAACGAAAAATAGAAAAGTTATGTTTTCAATTGAAAAGATTAATTTGCACACAAAAATGAAAATGAAATTCAACAAAATTGTTAAATTTTTAACCAGGCAGATGAATATTTAACAAAAAAAATGAATTTTTCACAAATTGGTTCAACTTTCAACCAAGTAGTTGAATTTTTAACCAAAAATATATAATCTTCAACGAAAACAGATTCATTTTCAATCGAAAAGTTGCATTTTTAATAAAAAAAGATGAAATTTCTACTACAGAGATGAATTTTCACATCGATCAAGATTAATTTTCTAACAAAAAAGACGAATTTTTAACAGAATACATCAATTTTTAACCAAATAGGTTAATCTTAAAACTAAAAAATAATAATTTTAAAGCAGAAATGGAATTTTCAAACAAACATTTGAAGATTCAAACAAATAGTTACATTTTTCAGTAAAAAACATTAATTTTTTTTATAGCGAGTTTCCAACAAAGTACCTAATTCAATTTTTAATTAATGAAAAGCATTTTTTTTATATTCTTTTTTTTTGGGTTGAAAATTCACTTTTTTGGGTTGAAAATTCATTTTTTTGGAATGAAAATTGAACGACATGTTTAGATATACTTCGTAATTTTACATGATTTTTAAATCTTTTCGAAACTTTTAAACCTTCAAAATATCTTTTAAAATTATTACAATTTTTAAAAATAATATACAAAAGCATTTAAAATTATTTTTGAATCTTTCCAAACCTTCTTTAAATCTTTTTCAATTCTCTCTTAGAATTTATTTCTCAGAATAAAAAATCAATTGAAATTTCCCCAGGAATCGTAAGAAAATTATTTTATTTTCTTACGATTCCTGGGGAAATTTCAAGTGATTTTTTACTTTGAGAAATGAATTCTAAGAGAAAATCGAAAAAAATTTTAAAACATTTCATAACATTTTTAAAAAGAATGTAGAAGATTTTTAAACAAAACTTTTCAATTTTGCAGGATTGCAAAATTGGAGAAAAAATTCGAGGAAGTTTAAGAAATATTTAGAAGGTTTGGAAAGATTCAAAAATAATTTTAAATGCGATTGTATTTCGTATAAATAATTTAAAGAGAATATTTAAATAGAAAGGAACTTTAAATAGATTTCAAAAGATTTACAAAATTGTTAAAAAAAAAGTGTCTGGAAAATTTGAAGGCCAGTAATTTAATTCTGCAAAATTTATTTGAAAAATGTAATCATTTTAAAAGATATTTTGCAGGTTTAAAAGTTTTGAAAAGATTAAAAAATAATGTAAAATTACAAAGTATATCTAAAGATGTCGTTAAATTTTCATCCCAAAAATAAAAGTGTTAAACTTTCAAGCAAGAGACAAATTTTCAACAAAATTGTTTAATTTTTTAAAATAAAAAACACGCAATTTTCAAGAAAATATTTGCATTTTAACAAAAAAGTGTGAATTTTCTACCAAAAAATACGACTTTTCAACAAAATAAATGAATTTTCAAGCAAACAGTTGAATTTTCAACTAGAAAAGAGAAATTTTGAACCAAAAATGGGATGACTCAACTTTCAGTTTAAAAAATACTTTTAAACAAGAAAAAAAAGAATTCTCAACCAGTTTAATTCAACCAAAAAATACGAATTTGTAACTATTTTCAACCCAGTAAGACGAATTATCAACAAACAAAACCAATTTTCTACCCATAAATCAATTCAATAAAAAATATAAATTTTCAATCAAAAATATCAATTTTCAAATATTTACAATATTTATTTTTGTTACATTTTCAATTTATCTGCAAAACAGTTAAAATTTCAACCCGAAAATATGATTCTGTTCACAGTTAATTTTCTAACAAATAATTAAAATTTCACGTAAGTACTTCAATTTTTAACCAAACAGTTCACCAAAACTATGATTTTTCAACAAAAAAGTTAATTTTCTACCAAATAGTTTAATTTTCAGCCAAAGAGTTTAATTTTCTACCAAACTTTTTCAATTTTTAATATGAAAATATAATTTTTCAACAAAAAAGTTAATTTTCTACCAACAGTTTAATTTTTAAATAAGTAGTTTAACTTTCTACCAAAAAGACGAATTTTCAACCAAAGAGTTGAATTTTCAATCCGGAAATATAATTTTTTAACAAACAAATTAATTTTCTACCGAATAATTTATTTTTTTACCTTAAAATTGTTGAATTTTGAAGCAAAAACCACGACTTAATAAAAAAACAGTTGAAGTTTTAATCCAAAAATATGATTTTTTAACAAAAAAGTTATTTTTCTACCAAATAGTGTAATTTTCAAATAAATAGTTTAATTTTCTACCAATCTAGTTGAATTTTCATCTTGAAAATATAATTTTTTAACAAAAAAGTTAATTTTCGACCAGAAAGTTTAATTTTCAAACAAACAGTTTAATTTTCTATCAAACTACTTCAATTTTTAATCCGAAAATATAATTCTTTAACAAAAAAGTTAATTTTCGAAAAAATAGTTTAATTTTCTACGAATCTAGTTGAAATTTTAATTTGAAAATATAAATTTTTTGAGAGAAAAGTTTATTTTCTAATAATGAGTTTAATTTTCAACAAAATTGTTGCACTTTGAAGCCAAAAACACGACTTATTTACGAAACAGTTGAATTTCTAATCCGAAAATATGATTTTTCAACAAACAAGTTAATTTTCTACCAAATAGTCGAATTTTTAAATAAATAGTTTAATTTTCAACCGAAGAGTTTAATCTTTAAATAGTTAAATTTTTAACCAAATGGTTTAATTTTCTACCAAAAAGACGAATTTTTAATAAAATTGTTGAATTTTGAAGGCAAAAACATGACTTATTTGCAAAGCAGTTGAATTTTTAATCCGAAAATATGATTTTTTAAGAAAAAAGTTAATTTGTTAGCAAATAGTTTAAATTTTAAATAAATAGTTCAGTTTTTAACCAAACATTTTAATTTTCTACCAATCTATGTTGCATTTGCAATCTGAAAATATAATTTTTTTATAAAAAAGTTAATTTTCTACCAAATAATAATTTTTAAATCAATAGTTTAATTTTCTACGAAAAAGACAAATTTTCAACAACATTGTTGAATATTGAAGCCAAAAACACGACTTATTTACAAAACAGTTGAATTTTTAATCCGAAAATACTATTTTTTAACAAAAAAGTTAATTTTCTACCAAATAGTATAATCTTCAAGCAAATAGTTTAATTTTTAACCAAAAAGTTTAATTTTCTATCAAGCTATTTTAATTTTTAATCAAAAAATATAATTTTTTTAGAAAAAAGTTAATTTTCAAACAATAAAGACGAATTTTCAACCAAACAGCTGAATTTCCAATTAAAAAAGATAAATTTTCAGTTGAAAATAGCAATATTCAATTAAAAAAAAAAAAAAAAATTTGCAACAAAGTCAAAACAATTATTATGAATGAAATAAAAAGATATTTGTAAAATTATTATTATTGAATGTTTTATAAATGGAATAAAACCATTTTAAATTGATTAATTTTTGACAGTTCACTTTTCAACCAAAGAGTTTAACTTTCTACCAAAAAAATGAATTTTCAACAAAACTGTTGAATTTTAAAGCCAAAAACACGATATATTTACAAAACAATTAAATTTGTAATCCGAAAATATGATTTTTGAATAAAAAAGTTAATTGTCAACTAAATAGTTTAATTTTCTACCAATCTAGTTGAATTTTTATTCTGAAAATATAATTTTTTAACAAAAAAGTTAATTTTCAAATAAATAGTTTAATTTTTAAATAAATAGTTTAATTTTCTACCAATCTAGTTGAATTTTCAATTTGGAAATATAGTTTTTTAACAAACAAATTAATTTTCAAATAAATAGTTTAATTTTTAACCAAAACTTCAATTTTCTATCAAAAAAGACGAATTTTCGAATGAATTTTTGAATTTTAAAGTCAAAAACACAATATATTTACAAAAAAATTTAATTTGTAATAAAAAAATATAATTAAAAAAAAAATGCAACCAAAGAGTTTAATTTTCTACAAAATAGTTTAATTTTTAAACATAGTTTAATTTTCTACGAATCTAGTTGAAATTTCAATCTGAAAATATAATTTCTTAACAAAAAAGTTAATTTTCTATCGAATAGTTTAATTTTCTAGCGAAAACTTTAATTTTTAAATAAATAGTTTAATTTTTAACAAAAACTTCAATTTTCTATCAAAAAAGACGAATTTTCGAATGAATTTTTGAATTTTAAAGTCAAAAACACGATATA
>CAKNYM010040162.1:0-12065 GCA_932195095.1 Andricus curvator
AAATTGTGAACTTTCAATTTTTAATGTTTGTAACTTAACATTGCCTATAATGATATAATTTTGAATAAATTTGTTGATTCATTCTTCAGTTTAGGGCATTGAAAGTAATATCGTGCATTTACAATTAATACAAATTTTGATTCCTTAAAACGATTACTTCAGACAAATAATTGTTTAAGAACAAGAAAAAATCTGCCTATCCCAGATTTGAACTGGGAATATGAATATCGCAAAGAATGGAAATAGACGCCCAACTTTTGCTGTTTAAAAGTAACCTTTTTCTAGTTTATGCTCGACTTCGAAAATCTTATGAATATTTTATACTTGTTGATTAATGATTATACCATGGCATACAAGACGCTGCTTGTGAATATAAAAACATACTTTCTATTTGAACATTTGTTAATTAAGTCAATAACATTCATGATTAATACAATTACATAGTTTATAATGAAAATTCAAATCGAAGAAATAACTTTAAAATTATTACTAACCACCCCCTTGAGAGTGGAGGGGGAAGGGGAATTATTGGATGCCCCCCCCCAAAGCCCTTCTCTGGATCCGCGCCTGCGGTGAATTTCAATTCAAGTCAAGGTCAGTACCTGCTACAATTGAAAGTCGGGTGTATGTATAAGGTGTGATTTCTGATGATATAAGTTTCAAAATATTCAAAACTTTATTATTTAGAAAACACGACTTCTTAAATTAAAATAAATTTAAGGTTTTTCACAATTTTTATATTATCTTAGAACCTTTCCAAATCCTTAAAAGCTTCAAAATTTTATTTAAAGACTTCGACATATCTCCTCAACTTACTCGAATTTTTTCTAAATAAATACATTTTTATCTGTATTTACACATAAAAATTCAACATTTTCACTTAAAAATAAAATTTGTTTGAATTAGAACAATTAAAATTAATATTGTAATGTTCAAAGTTTAAGTTTAGCTCTCCGAAATTTTAACGATTCAACGCTTTCTGTTTCAGACAATTCAGTTTCAAATTGTTTAGTTGTGAATATTTAATTTTGAATTGTTCATTTCTAATGAACAGTCAAACATTGCTGACTATTAAAAAATTGTTCTTTTTCTTGGTTAAAAATTTTCAAATTGAATTCGTTAAAAATGGTATAATGTTTTAGACTGAAACAACAGATAGTTTATAAAGTTTCAATCGGAAGTTTACATTTGATTAGTAACTACTAAGGCTTTGGAGTTGAAACAGATTCAGAATCGCCCTATAAAATCAATCAATTATTGTTCAATTTCGAATACACGAACTACAGTCCAATTTTGAAAATCATTAATTAAAAAACTGCATTTTAAAATTCTTTTCATTGAAAATGTACCCTTAAAAATGAAAATCTAAAATGGAAAATTTGATAGTAAAAGATTTTCGAATTACACATTGTAAACTGAATGATTTCATAATTGAAAAAGTTAACAATTCAACTTCGGATTCAAAAAATGTTGAAATCAAACTTATTTTAAATTGCATCATATATCTTGTGATATTGCAAGTGATTGGATAGATTATTCTTCTAAAAACTTGTAAAAATCCCGGTCAAAAAATAAACTCACTGTCATTTCCCGGTCTCAAAAAATTCCCGGTCATTTCCCGGTCCACCGGCCACCCTGAATTATGATATTTCAGAATATAATTATGCTTCTTGAATGATAATACGTATTTCGTGCTTGGTGGCTTAACAATTAATTTTTCTTCAAAGAAACAATAAAAATAATATATAGTTCAATAATTCTAACATTGATGTCTTTTAATTAAATTTCTATTCAATACAGTAAACACACTTTAATGTTTTTAAAAATATTGATAAATTCCAAAATAGTAAGCTTTCTCCGAAGTTTTTTGCTTCTTTTAAAAAGTCCCATGAAGGACATGGTATGGTACATGAGTAGAATAGTGGAATAGTTTTGACCAATCAGGTTATTGCAAATACTCTGACAACCACATCATTGGTCAAAACTATTCCACTAATCTACTACCATGGGACTGCGCCCTGAGTTAACTCCCTGTTCACCTTAAATGGTTATTCACAATAAAATTATGTCTCTTGCATCCATGAGAGAATTCGAAACCCTGATTGGCTGCGAGAATTACATAGTTATGGGAATCTACATTGGCAAGAGTTGTAACAACATTGGTTGTAACATTGATATATGTATATAGTGAACTTCAATTATCTGATTTGAAAAATTCGAGTCTGGGCTTTTTTTTGGGGGGGGGGAAGCCGCCGTGTCCCCCCCCCCCCTCTGGATCCGCGCCTGATTCACCGAAACGTAAACATCAGGGCCGTGATGTAATGTTACGCAACGTGAAACAGTTACCCGCTAGGCCGTTGGGTACTGCGCTTTATGGCTATGCTACTGTTTTGTCATGCACGAGTGACCACGGCACATCCCCCCGCGGCTCCACTCATCCGCAAACCGACGCTGCGGCGTAATTCTTGGAACGCCCGAATCGAAATTGCTGCAATAGAAAGTCGGGTGTACATTATATATTATGTCACACAGCAAACCTGTACATATTATTTCATCGGAAAAAGAACAAATAGGTGCTAACTTTTTTTTTAAAAGGAATAATTTCAGGGGGTAACCTTGAAATTTATTTTAATTTAAGAAGTCGTGTTTTCTAAATATTACAGTTTTTAATATTTTGAAAGTTATATCGGCAAAAATTATGCTACAATTGAAACAAGTAAATCGATATTTCTTACTTTTTGATAAATTTTTTTTCGATTTAAAAAAAAAGAATTGAATTTTCCAAATTGCTCTAGCAACTTCTATAAATTATTTTATTGAAAAAATTACAAATATATGTTAGCTACCCTTTGAAAAAGGTAAAAAACCAGAGTGTAAGACATCAAAAATTGTTTGAACTGTTAATTTTTACTTTCAATATTACAGCTAACATTTTTGAAAATTGTTTTAAATAAAAATAAATAAAAGATTTTTAACGGATGTAATACTTAAAATATCTTGCGGCACATCTAAAAAATGTTTAAAAAATAAAACAAAAAGTATGTATTTTTATGCCAAAAGACGTCGAATAGGGTGGAGGAAGCAGCACAAATTTAAAAAATTGGATTTTCATTGTCTTCATAATATGTATACAATACAAATACAAACATTTTATCTGTGCTCAAATAACAATAGAATAGTTCCTCTTCCAGTCACTGGTGAGCTATTGTAGCGCATACGCTCACCTTTTACTCCCTCTAATATTTTCCGGTTGACAGTTTGTTCCTATTCAACTTGACTTACCGGAGAAACCACGAAACTCTGTCGCTGATCGCCTTTCGCCAAATTTTCGTCTTTAATTTATGCCCGTTGCCGGAAATTTACCATGAATTTACTTAAAATTAATTCTGTTGCAATGGTCTCTCCTCGTACATGAGAATTATTTTGATTATTTCATTATTTACATCAGAAGCAACATCAACCTAGTGAATCAAAGAATAATTTCGTTGATTCCGAAACTCAAACAACTCATTGGGATGAAAATCATTTGACACTACAAGACTGGAATCCGAATGCTGAAGGGCAAACTGGAAGCATCGTTGATCAAGTCAAGGAAGCGGCAGAATCTGCTCTCCAACAGACCGGGTTCGTTTACGAGGAAACTTCAGGACTATATTACGATTACAATACTGGATATTACTACGACGCAGTATGTATTTATATTTTGGTAACAAATAATTATTAGGATGGCCACTGGATGTGAAACCCGGGAAGTGACAGTGAAGTTATTTTTTGATCGGAAAGGACCTCGTAGTACATTTACACAAAATAGTCTTCCGTGGATTTATCTTAAAGTTTGTAATTTTGTGTAACCTACGAAAATACCAAGTTAAGACAAATCCACGGAAAGCCATTTTGTGTACATCTAGTATTATTTTTAAGTATGAAATAATTCTGTTTACAAATGCGTGATTTTAATGTCCTCTTAAAAAAATATACTTATTTTTAGGATTTCGTAGCCCCAGGTTGAAACCCTTACACTTTCAGTTGGATGTGCGTCAGTCCATTGTACTTCTTCCCCCTGGACCTCGTATCCGTCGGACCCCCCTATCCCGCAGTACCCACCCTATCGTATGGTACCCACCGTATCTCTCGGGTTCTCACTATCCCACGGGAACCTACCTATCCCTCGAACCACCATACAACCCTTTTTGATTGTTTTTAAGTCCAAATAATTGTTCAGGTATTAGATAAAGTTAAGATAGAAATAGGCTACGCAACCCTTTCTTGTAGGCGCATCCCGCCTGTCTGTCATTGCTAATTTTTCAGTCTTAATTTCTAATCTCTTATTTACAAATTAAACAATTTCAAAGTACAGTTTGAAGGATCGAAAATTTAAGAAATAAAAGTATTTAGAATTCTATAACTTTTTAAGTAAACGTTTCAATTCGATTAATTGTAAACATAAATTACTATACGATTTCTAAAATTGAACTATAGTATTCAAATAAGTTTTTATGTTCGTTTTTTGATCGAATATTATATTGATATTGATGATATGCTGTGATAATGATACGATATATTATATAATATGATATATGATATATGATATAATATGGTATATGATATAATACATGGTATGATATATAATATGATATGGTATTATATGATATATGATATGATATGATATGATATATGATATGGGCCCCTGAGCGAGAAGGTTACATGGTTAAAAAGGTTAAAAAGCTCCATTTACTGAATTCAACGGGTGACAATGTGTTTGTTTGCACTCGAGGATACACATCAGGGACTCGAATAGCGTGGTCTTACAAATCGTTCATTTTTGTAAATGTTTAAACAATAAAATTTTGTCTTTAAACTGTTAATTCCACGAAGGATTTAATCTCATTTAGATGTGTCTATCTTTCTAGGTTATTTTTAGAAAGAACGTCGATAAGAGTTTACATCATTCTTACTTCCTGTGGGCAACTTTCCCCTACATAAAATTTTTGTTTTGGTTTTAAAAGCTAACAGAAAAACTTACTTTCGCAAAAGCATGACAAATATTGTATTAGATTGTATAAGTGCGGAATAAAAAGTCCAATTCATTCCATTTTTTTGTATCTTGTAGAACTTCTTCCAGAAAAATTCTCCTAATTTTGACGAAAAATACTCCAAATTCCTTCGTTTCTTCATTCCTATTATTAGAAACTTATTTTCAAAATTCCCCCAAAAAATTCTTTGAAAGACAACAAATAAATCATATGTATGTGAATAAGAGCTTAAATCCCTTACGAAAATTTTAACTAAATATATAATTGTATGTGTGAAAACAAATTTTGTAGCAGAAAAATGAACTTTTACGACTTTTGATACAATCTCTTGAAAACGTGAAATTTAAAATGTATATTAGAATAAATTCATATAGGCAATTTTACATAAACTTCAACTCAACCTAAGAAAAATCCGCATTTTAAAGATAGCAACTTTTATAAATTGGTATTGTAGGATGTTAGGAAATCATTTTCTCGATACTGGATCGGGACGAGCTATGATAGGTCTTCGCTTTTTGCGTTAATCTACAAGGTACTTCCATATGTAAGTACATATATATGTACGTTTGTATTTCAATAAAGTATTTCAATGTATACTGCCTGGACTCTTTTTTCTCATATTTGAAGATTTTCCAATCTAAAATAGCTCAAATATCATATTTTAAACGAAATACGGTTTTTAAAAAGTTTGGGATATGTATATACCGCTCTTAATTTAAAATGACTTATGAATGTAGAATAGGGTTCGAAAGTAGAAATGTGATTGCAAACAATTGTTTGTTTTAGCAGAAACTTTTACTCAAGTTATCTTTAGTTCCCGAAAAAACAACGCAATTGACATCCCATTTTCGCTATCTTATTCAACGAAAATCGTCTCGGAATAGATTATCCTTTACTTTTGTGAAACCCTTCTGCGTTTTATTTCATAAGAAAAGTAGTTTCGTATTTTCTCGGGTGTTAGTAACGGATGTTGTGTTAAGAAAAATGTTGACTAGCAATTCCTTATAAAATATTTCATGTATAAACTGAGTTCACGGATAAAACAAATAAGTAGCGAACTTTGGAAGTTTCATCAAACGTGAACATCTATTCCGAGACGATTTTCGTTGAATAAGATAGCGAAAATGGGATGTCAATTGCGTTGTTGTTTCGGGAACTAAAGAAAACTTGAGTAAAAGTTTCTGGTAAAAGAAACAATTGTTTGCAATTACATTTATATTTTCCAACCCTATTCTACATTCACAATTCATTTTAAATTAAGCGCGGTGTATACATATCCCAAACTTTTTAAAAAACGTGTTTCGTTTAAAATCTGATATTTGAGCTATTTTAGATTGGAAAATCCTAAAATATGAGAAAAAAGAGTCCAGGCAGTAAGTCTTTTTGTATACATTGAAATACTTTATTGAAATGCAAACGTACATATATATGTACTTACATATGTAAGTACCTTGTAGATCAGACATGCCCAACTCGGGGAAATTTCCTGCGAGAACACTGTTTTGCGTCCCTACTCTTTCTCCTAGAGAGCGAGAGAGGTGGTAGACGCATGCGCGTGGTACACGGGTACGTCAAAGAGTAGAGATTTTCCACGCGTCTACCACCTCTATCGCTCTCTAGGAGAAAGAGTAGGGAACGCGGAACATGTGTTCTCGCAGGGAATTTCCCCGAGTTGGGCATGTCTGTTGTAGATTAACGCAAAATCGCTCGTCCCGACCCAGTATCGAGGAAATGATTTCCTAACATTCCACTATACCAATTTATAAAAGTTGCTATCTTCAAAATGCGGATTTCTCTTAGGTTGAGTTGAAGTTTATGTAAAATTGCCTACATGAATTTATTCTAATACACATTTTAAATTTCACGTTTTCAAGAGATTGTATCAAAATTCGTAAAAGTTCATTTTTTTGCTACAAAATTTGATTTTACACATACAATAAAATATTTAGTTAAAATTTTCATAAGGGATTTAAGCTCTTATTCACGTCCATATGATTTATTTGTTGTCTTTCAAAGAATCTTTAGGAGGAATTTTGAAAATAAGTTACTAATAATAGGAATGAAGAAACGAAGGAATTTAGGGTATTTTTCGGCTCAATTGGAATCAATTATTATTACACTTCCTTAGAGAAGACATTAGGCAAAGTCAGATGACCAATAAAAGAGATATAAAGTCTAAATACATTATATAGAGCTAGGTGAAGTGTATACAAAATCCACGATTCGATGAATAATATTGAGATTCTTAGTGGAAAGTGGAAATATTAATTACAGTTGGAAAAGAATATAAGATCAAAATACACTAATCTAGAACCCCCTAGCTATAGGTTACCAGATCTAGATACAACAATATTATGGGGACGGCGATTTGTCAAGCTCAGCTTAGGGGGCAGCACCCTGAGTGGAGATATACCTTGTACGCAAGCACAAGGCAGTATGTACAGTAGGGCGTATCGAAAAAAATAAAGTTGTTTGCGCGAAGTTCTAATAGCAATGAAAACTTCCTTTAGGGAGTCAGAAATACTCCCCTAAAGTTTCATAAAAAAAAAATTCCTTCTGTCTCCGCATCGTAGATATAGCTAAAAACCACAATTTTTTTTTGAGATTTAAATTATCAATAAAAATAGTTCAAAGCAATTCTATTTATATCTGTACAGCGATCATTCAATTAAAATATTTTTTACCCTCCCTAATTGACTTTGAAGTTTTAAAAAATCGAAAAAAGTAGACTTTTTCGCTATTTTCTTAGATTCATGGTAAATTTCTCGACTATTAGACCATATAATGTGTAATATACGTTAATCAGAATGTATTTGCAATATGTTGCAACAATAATATATAATGAATGTTGACATTAAAATAATTTTCATTGACCTTGAATTACAAGAAAATATTTAAAAGTGATATATTGCTCTTTATTTGACAATAAAATTAATTTTTGGTATATAAATTATCAGAAAAAATAGTTCGAAGCAAGTGGATTTGTACTTACATAGCAAAAAATAATTCAAATATTTTTTACCCTGCCTAAGTGACCTTGAAATTCCAAAATATCGGAAAAAATCGACTTTTTTGCTATTTTCTTAGAGTTACGGCAATTTTTTCAACTATTTGAAATTTCAAGGTCCCTTAAGTAGGGTAAAAAATATTTGAATCATTTTTTGCTATGTAAGTACAAATCTATTTGCTTCGAACTATTTTTTTTCTGATAATTTATATACCGAAAATTAATTTTATTGTCAAATAAATAGCAATATATCACTTTTAAATATTTTCTTGTAATTCAAAGTCAATGAAAATTATTTTAGTGTCAACATTCCTTATATATTATTGTTGCAACATATTGCAAATACATTCTGATTAACATATATCACACATTATATGGTCTAATAGTAGAGAAATTTACCATGAGTGTAAAAAATATTTTAATGGAATTATCGCTGTACAGATATGAATCGAATTGCTTTGAACTATTTTTATTGATAACTCAAATCTCAAAAAAAAAATTTTTGCTGTTCAAATTTGAAGAAGTGCTTCGTTTTTTGTGATTTTTAGCTATATCTACGATGCGGAGACAGAAGGAATTTTTTTTTTTTATGAAACTTTAGGGGAGTGTTTCTGACTCCCAAAAGAAAGTTTTCATTGCTATTAGAACTTTGCGCAAACAACTTTATTCTTTTCGATACGCCCTAACGTACAGTTTCCTTAGTTTTTTGTTATTTGGAAAGCGATTTGGTCCTTTATGTTTACACCCAAATGCCACATGCACACCTGGCATTTCGAAAATAGTGCTTCAAGCTAAAACCTCAACACTGCGTTATCAATTAGTGATATAATTCGAATAGCAGACGTTACCACCACTGGAAACGTCGTCTTGTGTATCTCCACGCGCACTAGCGATACTAGCGGCCGCAAGTGTCAGTCGCCGTCCCCATACGCCCAGTACAATTTAATTAAGACAAATTCTTCTAAGCATTTCATTACTTTAAATCATTGATAAAGATATTCTTCCTTTCTCCATATGCCATGTCACATTTTCAGTCAGATTGCGACGGCTACGAAAGTGTTCGAAGCTATTTGTACCAAAATTTCGGTACACGTTTCCACGCTCTTTCATTATTTTGCTTCTAAAAATGAACCGTAATTAGAAGAGATTCTTTTTCGTTTTGTTTTGCATACCAAAATGTCATATTATTCATATTTTGTATCATATGAAATTTCGCCAGGAGATTTCATTTTCCTTACCTTTCCATAACGTTGTTATTGATGCTGAAAACTGTTTGGAGACTTTAACTTTGTTGATAACATATTTGTTTTAATAACGAAAAGACAATATGCAAAAATTTATTTTTGTTCAATATCAAATTAAACTAAGTGAAACGAAAGTTGCCTAAACACCCCTCAAACATTTTTAAACTTTTGCGATATGTTCTGAGAATTTTTTATGTGTATTTACGTTTACCTCTGGTTACTCGAACTATTTTTCGACATTCGGATTCTTGAAAGTTTTTGAAGAAAAGTGTATAATTTCGAATTTAATATAAACGATGGTACATAAAAGTGTTCTGCAGTTCGAGTGATATAAATAATTGCAAAAACAATACAATTTACTTTTAACTGAAGAACAGATCAAATTCTTACCTATGATTTTGAAAAGACTATGTAAGATAGTAGGGTCTTTTTGTTTTTACGTCGAAAAGAAACCCACGAATGCGCAAAATCAAAAAATACACTCCAACGACTTCCAGACCACTGACAACTTTATTAAATAAAATTCTGGCTAAAAATGAGGGTTGCGTTTCGAGTGTAGTCTGGTCTCATCATCAAACCTTACTTATTACATTAAGAAATTTGGTAGAAAATTAATTGGTGCATAGAAGACCGAGTAGAGAAAAACGAGTATGAGGGCTCATATTTATGTTAAAAGTTCGTAAAAATTGCTTCTTTGTTCTAAAGAGAAAGTAATGTGAAGAGACTATTGTATATATTGTCGAGAAAAATAACATTTTGACCTGAAAAAATGATTTAATAATGTATTTATAGAAACATTGAAAACACGTAGAGTTATTTAAACTTTCAAAAATTCCATTTTCGAAGAATTCTACCCAATCACCTTCTACGTTTGAGATAGAACATCAATTCGTAACATTTCTTTCAATCCAATTATGAAATATTATTCGTTCATAAGATATAAAAGTTATACTGCCTAATCGAAATTGATTTTACTATTTAAAGTTTACGCCTACACAAAATCTTGACTAGATTCTCAAAACTTAAGACTGAAATTCGTCTGTTTTTAATTTGATTTGTATTTTAGAAATCATAGGCCCAACAGTCAATAGCTACAAAATTTTACGTGTTTGACCAAAATATATGTTTAGCAATATATCCACTTGGACCAATTAAAGGACTATCTTATAGTTTAAAATTTCAAACAAAAAACTGTTACTCTCAGTATTTATCCTTCTTCTATTTTTAGAAAATTATTGTTATAACTTTATCTTTTATTACAAATAAACATTAAATCGTTTTATTAAAAAATATTTAATTGAAAAAATTATTCATTCACTTACAAATATTAAAAATCGTTTAAATATCTGCTTTTTTATGGGGAAACCCCCAACATTATTACGTCACAGCGCCCTGAACTCCCCAGTCACATTTCCACTCCTCCACGTTTTCCATTTGTATGTTTGGGGACTCAATGTGTGACGTCACTAGTCCCAGAATCTTCTTGACCGGGGTTCCCTCTCCCCCTCTCCAAGTACATAGATCTCGGCTAGCCCGTCTTATCTGCTGTGACGCGTCGGCGCCCGTCGGGGGGTGCGGGGTAGAGAGGGGGATTAGGCCACGTCCATAACGGCGCTCCATAGTTGTCCTATACTACTGATATTATCCTATAGATGAAAACGCGTAATAACCATGGGTAATAACCATGGCGACTAACCATGGGTTAGTCGCCACTTAGGGTGACCTCTATATTAAAATTAAAACCAACAGAAGTAAAAAAGTATATTTCTCACTTTATCGATTGCCGATAATTATTTCGATTTATTTATTTTTACTATTACTTTCAATTTAAGTTGTTATTAAAGATATTATATCTTTGGTTGTTATGATTAACTTTCTCAATACACGGCGTAACATCAAATGTCCCTAATAGCACGGAACGTTCCTGGGACGTTCCCGGAACGTTCCGCGGGAACTTTCGGAACGTTCCAGCGGAACGTTCCCGGAACGTGTAAAATGTCCGCCGCTTGGGAACGTTCCAGGAACGTTCCACTGGAACGTTCCAAACATAAATTAACGTTATTGTTATTATTATCAATAAATATCTCGTAAACCGTAAGTGATAGGTCAAAATCAATGTCAGTTTATGATACGGATATCATATTATAGTGTAGTATATGCGGTACTCAAAACTCAAAAATGACATCCATTTTTACCTATCTCTTACGGTTTACGAGATAATTGTTGTTAAAAATAACAATAATGGAAAGTTCCCCTCAGGTCCCAGTGGAACGTTCCCAAGGGGCGGACATTTTACACGTTCCGGGAACGTTCCGAAGGTGCCCGCGGAACGTTCCAGGAACGTTCCCGGAATGTTCCGTGCTATTAGGGGTATTTCAGTAATTTTTCTACATTTCTAATCCAGTCGCATGTGTTCTTCTTTGTCATATACACTATATTCTACTCGATTAGATTAGGTGAATGAAAAAATGGTATCAGTTCGTGGCGGCACCGCAGTGATATATTATAAAGTACAATCTTTGTTAATTCTGAAACTTGAATTAATATAAAGTAAAAATTAATTGAATTTTTTAATGATACTTATAGTTCCATGCTTCTTATTTTCTGAACTGATTGATCAATTATTTTTTTAATGTGTTTCGTTGTGAAATGACTATATATGAGTTAAATTATCAAAATGATATGTCCATATATATATTTTTTTTATTTTAAATCAGTTTTAAAGGTTTTTATTGGATTAAATGGATAGAAATGCAATTTCGAACAAAAAACATATATATA
>CAKNYM010040164.1:0-10823 GCA_932195095.1 Andricus curvator
GCTCCCACTCCTTACATAGTCGTAAACTCACTCACACACACACACACACACACACACAATTATCTCACGCATAGTTTTTCCCATAGCTCTACATGCTGATTCATGTGAAATGGAACTCACCATCTGCACGTGATTTCTTCGAAAACCTAGATTTGAAACTACGTCGCCCCAAAAGTCGTAGTACTTGAGCCTGTCGCCAGTTTATATAAACATTCGCATTCGCGGTCCCTAACGTCCGGATATTGCCTTTCAAATTAACCTTAGTACATACAAAGATCACTTATAATCTAAAGCGCTCATAACCCACTTTGGTACATGAAAGAATGCAGATATTTCAATATAAACAACTTTCAGTCATTCGTGTGCTTAAATTGATTACTTTTAAAATAAATTTATTACATCCTTTCTTAAATCGGAACATTAAGTTCTCGCTACGTGACAAGAAACACATTTTCTCAACACTCGTATATTTTCAAAAGTATTCTCAGAATAATATCAATAATTAATGTTTAATCGGGCGACTTTTACAGACCTATTACTTTCGTAGCATAAGAGAGTTTATTTATCTCTTGAAATTCTACGTCTTATAATCGATTATTTTAGTCCGAGACCGCTCAAATATCAGTCAAAATCTTAAAATTAGAATTTTTCATGTAAATTTATCGCATCTGTGCAAATTGAATTTCTTCCGCACTAGCAGGTGCTGCACTCTTTGTGCAGAAACGAGCGAGATTTAGTCGCTCGTAAGACTTTCCCCCTTATCGAAAAGATTTTTCGAAGGAAAATATCTTTTTCACTATCAATCCTAAAATTCTATTATATTTATAGATATGCATGCACATATATTTTTTATCTGTTTTATTTTCAAATTTATCCAGCTGTATAGTTAAGATTCTCTCCTTAAATATCATAAGTTCGATATGTAATACACACTTTATATGTATCCAGGACTATATTGATTCGTGTTTAAATATATGTCAAAATTGGTTAAATTTAATAAGTTATCAATAAATTTCAATTGATAATAATATATTTAAATATTAATAAAGCTTTATTAACAGCGTTATAATATAATTTTTATAGCATACTAATTTTACAGATACTAGCCTTTTACTTCTTAAAAGATTTGTTCTTTTAGCTAAAATAAATCTGTACATAAACTATCTAATTTCATTTTATATAAATGTTGTTTATTATATATCCTCTTCTTTTTTAAAATTTTATTTTCAACTTTCTTTCATATTCCGCTTATGTTCGTGGCGCCAAGTCGTAGATTTTTAAATCCATAATTTTAATAATCTACTTTTCTTCCAGAAATTAGGGAAAATATAATTAGGACAATAATCAAAGAGTTTATTTAAATTACTGAAAACTGATACGTTGTTATATAAGTCCTTAAAATGTACATATTTAGTAACTGTGCCTTTATATCTTATACAAAATTATTCCTATTGTTCTATAAAAGTCCAAATTGTTCAAAATCCCGATATTATTCTTCCTTCTTAAAAAGTTTTAAATAATAATTTAGATATATTACGAACTTCTGTTAAAATTTGGACTTTTGTAACACAATGGATCCAGGGACCAACCAAAAATACCGAAAAAATGAATACCCAATACATAAATTGATGAAAATTAAAAATACCGAATTATAAATGTCAGAATTTTTAAAATGATAAAATCCAATTTCATTGAATTATAAAATTTTAAAATTGTACAATTAACAAATAATAATTAGGTAAATTAATTAGTAAATATTTCTAATAAGTAATTCCTTAATTACATTTTTAGATTCAAATCTAAAAAAAAAAACAATCAATGAAATCGAGTTCACTTTTTATCGGACAATTTTTTAATTCACCAAATTTTTATTTTGTGAATTGAAAAATTTTTGGGGTATTTAATAATTTCTTATTTGTACAATTCAGAAATTTTATAAATCGTTAAATTTGGATTTCGGAAACTTGAAAATTAGGCCACATAAAATTCGTTATTTTTAATTTATTCGTCAATAAATTTGTCAATTCGTGTAATAGGGATCCATTTCTTTTCGGTATTTTCGGTTAGTCTCTGGATTGAACAAAATAAATCTTTGCACAGGATTCAAGAAAGTAACATTTTCAATGAAGTACAATATGAAAAGAATATTTCTTTTTGCATCTGTCAATTTTTTCTCGTTTAAAAAAAAAACATAAGAAATATAACAGCTAATTATTTAAACTAAAAATAACTCAATATTGAAATTGACTTTTCACTGAGTAAAATTTCAGAATTAATTACAACATTATTTCTAAACCACTATAATTCCTATCGGCTACCGCATTCGTTTCAGGATACATTTTTTTTATTTGAAAAATAAATTTTTAAAACAAAAAAAGTTCAATAAATTTGAAAAAATTATCTTTCCATAGGAGTTATAATTGCTTAGAATTAACTTGGTTAATTCTGAAATTCCATTTTATGAAAAATTTCTTTTATATTCAATTAAATACAATTTTTATTTATAAATAAATAATAAAAATAATAAAATATATAAATGAATAATGTTGATCATTTTGATTGAAAATGTCAATTGTTTATATTATATTATATTATCTATTTATTTATTGTTTATATTGTTTATATTATTTTACGAAAAAAATTAAAATACATATATGTAAGACCACGTGGTAAATTTAAATACCATAAAAACCCTTTTTCACTCAGGAGGTCTCAAAACGTAGAGAGATATGTCAAAAATCCTTTTAAATTCGTAACACTTAAATGTACATATGTATATATAGCTGTACATAGTTATAAAATTTAAAATTAATCATTAATTTTAAGCATAGTACGTAGTTTAGAAAATAAGTTAAAAACCAAAAAAACCACCAAAAAAATTAGAAATAAGTTGCTTTCCTACTAATAAGTGCATTTTTTTTAGGAAAAAACATAAGAAAAAATTGGTTTTAAATTCACGAATTTTTATAAAATATCATACAAATAAAATTTTTTTCTTATGTGATAAGTCGTGGCATTTGACTTAACCCATTTTTTCCTCTCAACGGATTGTTCACCTTGGCGCATGGGGTAATCCTTAAATTAAGTTGTATTCGGTAGAAAATTTAAATTCAGGGACACAACTTCCCAATTATTTTTTATCTCTAAAAATTATTTTTAAATCATTCAAATTTATTTGCCATTTTATTTTGTTTTTAATATACATAAAAAATACCTATTTATTTAAAAAAATTAATACTTCATTCATTAATATAGTACTGCCAGAGTACTGCATAATTTATAGGATACTCCTGGTGAGAGGACTCAGTAAACTGTGGAGATTTAATATATCATTTCATTTTATTTATTTAACTGAGTTTTAAATTAAATTTTACTATTTATGATAAAAATAACAGTCTTCTTTTTAATTTCTTTTAATATACTCTCCACCGTTCAAGCCAAGAAACAATCCAAATACTGTCATTTTTAACTTATAGTAATAAAAATCCGTATTTTAATTAACATATCTGTTAATCTGTTTTAATATGTTGAAAAAACCTAACATACGTAAATTTGTAACATAAAATAAGACTCATCAAAATAAAACAAATTTTGCTTAATTTTTCTACCGTCTACTTGTCATTTACTTCACTAATTCGAATAATGCTTCCTTTACTTAAATTATAGATAGAGATTTAATTTGACAAATAAATAAAATATTTTTTGTTCGACCAACATTTTTTTTATTAAAGTAGATTAATATTTATTTGAAACTATTTTTTTTAATTGTTTAGATTCAGTATATATAATTATTGTTTCGGTATTTTTTATTAGTCCTAAAGAAGATGATTTGAAAGATTTAATCTATTAATTAACATTTTTCAATTAGTTTTAAAATATTTTGTTAAAGCCTTGTAAGAAATTCAACTTGGTATATGTATAGTGGAATAAGTATGCCAAATTTTATCAATTTATCTGTACACGTTCACCAGATATTGCAGGATCGTAAAATGCTTGACGTACATACACTCACACATGCACACTACCGGGCAATTTTTCAGGACGTCAAATTATATATATTCCCCTTGCAATATATTCAGAAAACCCGTTTTTTGGAAACTGGATTTTGACACCACTACAAAGCTTCCTCTATGAGGAAGTAATTGCCGAAAATAATATGGGACCGAATTATAAATGGACAAGTGTTTAAATTTCAATATCCAAATTTATCGAATTATAAAATTTCCTAAAATTAATTTAATTTCAATAATTGGATGAATTAATTATTCAATATATATATATTAAATAATTAATTTACCTAATTATTTAAATAAAAATAATTTTATTCAATTTTATAATTAGGTATTTTTCATCTATTTGTCTATATGGTATTTATTTTTTGGGTATTTTTGGTTAGCCGCAATAATTTATTAATCGATTAATTAATTATGTTAGTGAAACTAATTATAATTAAAATATTTATATTCGATAATTTGAAATTAAATGAATATAAATCGCCAACGGCGATACCACGCTGAAAACACCAGTTCTCGTAAGATCACTGAAGTTAAGTATTGTTGGGCGCGGTTAGTAATTGGATCAGTTCAGGAATAACTGCGTGCTGTTGGCCCGTCGTGGGTGTGGTGGGCCCACATTGGTAGTAAATATCCACCTAGAAACACTACCCGAATCGGGTAGTGAGGCAATGAACTTTCGAGTTCGAACTGCTAATCTATGTATGTATGTATAAATGTTGAGAATTTAAGAGTTATGGAAAATTAAATAATTCGTGAATTTTAATTTTCCACATTTTTTCACTTCTTACTCATTATTTTTTATCTGTTTCGTTAGTCCCATTTCTTTTTCAGCTCTGCCGCCTTGGGAATAGTTCATAGCATTGGGTTGAAGTTTCAGACGTTCAGTCTGATGAACTCTTTTTTTACATTTATTGTATTAAGAATATGAAAAAAGTTCCCAAAACCATTTTATTTGTATTTATTTTCTAGCAGAAATTTACCTAGCGTTGCCCGGGATTTTAAAAGATTTGTAGTGACTTTCAGGATTTTTAAGGGATTTTAAGAGATTTTAAAGGATTTCACCAGATTTTAAGCGACTTGATGAAATTATATTTTAAGTCATTTTAAGAGATTTACAGAAGATGTAAAGGATTTGAACCATTTTATGGGATTTTAAGGGATTTTACTTGATTTGAAAAATTTTAAAGGGGATGCAAAAGAGTTTAAAGATTTTCAAGAGGTTTCATTATATTTCGAGAGATTTTAAAGAATTCTAAGAGGTTTTAAGAGATTTCAAAATACGTAAAACGATTTTAAGCGATTTATAGAAAATTTAAAGGATTTTAAAGAATTTTATTTGACTTTAGGCAATTTCAACGGATTTCAAGAGATTTTTAAAAATTTTAAGATTCTTTTGTAAATCTCTTAAAATTATTAAAAATATATCAAAATCCCTCGGAGTTCATTAAAATCTCTTGAAATATCTTTAAATCTCTTCCAATTCCTGCAAATTTGTTAAAATCACTTAAAATATCTTAAATCTTGTGAAATCTCTGAAAAAACCTCTTTTTCAACTATCCCTTGAAAATTCTTTTAAATCCTTTAAAGTCTTTTTATCCCTTGAAATTTCTTTAAAACACTATAAATCTCTTGAAATCCTTCAATAATTTTTGAAATCTTATTAAATCTCTTGAAATTCCTTTAAATTCTATGAAGTCTCTTAAAATTTCAGGTGACGCTGGGTCAATTTCAGCTAGTAAATAAATAAAAAATGTTGGTTTTAGAAACTTTAGAACCTTTTTTTTTTTTTTTTTTTTTATTCCAAGAAGTTAAAGAAAATCGTCAGATTAGACGTCTGAAACTTCAACCCAATGTTCATAGCTAGCCTGGCGAGTCTTTTTGCTCGCTAAGCTCTCACCACCGACCTCGACGGTGACTCATTCACATTTCACACGAATTGACGCGGTTGCCATGGAAACAATGAAAAGTTGAAGAGGGCAGCACCTCAATATAGGCTAGAAAGTAGTGACATATAGATATTCGGCGTCCCCACTCCTGACCCTTCCCGCATCTAGGTACTAATATCTTTGACCAAACCAGTCCTCGGTTATGAAATTTTTTTTTGGTGTTCACCATGTCCAAACGCAATGATATATCGCTCTCAAAATTTGGAATATAGGAAATGGGACAATAAATTGCGTTTGTATATTTAGTTTGAGTAATAATTTTGAAAAAAAAATTTCATGTAAAAAATAAATGTGTAATATAGACCATTTTACCTATCGGAAAGTTTACTGCGCATGTGCACTGTACTTTCTGTTGTACCCAATTGTTGCGATCATTTTTGCTCGTTGAACACAGTGAAAACAATTTTCTTTAATTTTTAAACAATTGTGACAAGTTATCGGAAAAAAATTCAAAGTGTAAATGAATTTCAATGAAAAAGAAAGTAAGGGAGTGTGTATGCGTTGTATGTACAGCTCATGTAAAAGTGATAGTCGTACCAAAGCATACAAGGAACATAACCTCTTCTACTTCATACGTTTCCCGGTTTCCCGAAACCATGTTCACAATACAGAAGTGGTCGTTTTAGGAAAAAAGACTTCAAGAAACATTTTGAACAATGTAATAATAATTGCTTGAAATGTAAAACCTCTCTCAATTTTGCCTCCTTTAAACTTAACCATGATCTTTCATCAATTTGTGGATCGATGTCCCTTCCTTTTTCTATGCATTCCTTTACTCTGTAATTATATTGTTAAATCTATATTAAATTATATTATGGCAACTTATAATAATAAATGACAGTAACAGTAATAATGCTGCATGCAAGCACGAAGTGTGCATTTTTGTTTTTATTACGTTTTCAATGTATTATGAACTTTATTTATTTACAATATTTTTGCATATTGTCAATTTTCTAATTTAATCTAATTCATATTTTTGACTGAAGTTCAAAAATGTAAGAATATGCTTCCAAATTATATATTCTTTTGTAACAGATTTGGCGTTTCCGAAAATTTCGGCCTTGAAACAACACACTATACAATAACTATTTTTTACCATTTTATTCCCAAAACACCATCAATTTTAATTTAAAACAATTACAATACTTAAATTATGTCTTTTACCTTCAATATTTATTGCAATTACAATAATATAATTAAAAGTTAATAATATGAGAAACTTAAGCTACTACAAACCTGTTTACAAGTTCAGCTTTTTTACCACTATTAGGTTCCTTCCGTATTAATTAATGTGCACTGCCCCACCGAGGACAAAGACGAAGACACTAATGATCTTTTTTATGAAACAATCGAGCAGGTTTTTGACAAGTTCTCAACGTTTGACGCAAAAATAGTATTGGGGGATTTCAACGCGAAAATTGGAAAAGAACCAATGTATAGGCCTACAATAGGATCAGAAAGTTTGCATGACGTCAGTAATGATAATGGAACCAGAGTAATAAAGTTTGCAGCTTCAAAGAACCTCGTTGTCAAAAGCACATATTTCAAGCATAAAAATATACATAAGGCCACCTGGACATCACCAGATGGTAATACTCACAATCAGATTGACCACGTTCTAATTGACAGAAGACGTCATACAAACATTCTAAGACCATTTTCTCGCGATAGTAAAACTAAGATCTAGGCTAGCGTTAAGTAAGAAAACAAGCCGCACAGAGCCAACAGTTCGTTTCAATATAGATAAGTTCAAAACAGCAACAGAAACATTAAATTACCAAGTTGAGATTTCTAATAGTTTCGACGCTCTCCAAGAACAGAGAGACGATAACAATAATCACGAGGAGGACCCGGAAGCCCTGTGGAGCAATACGAAAAAGGCGATAAAGGCAGCCGCGAAACTTACGATAGGTTTTAAGAAAGTAACCAAAAGCAAACCATGGTTTGACGAAGAGTGCAAACTCTGGTTTGAGAAACGTCGGAAGGCCAGACTAAGTAGTTTACAAAATAAGTGCGATCAAAAACATAAGAAATATCTCGAGATTAGCAAAAGTACAAATAGGCTCTATAGATCCAAGAAAAGGGAGTGGGAAAAGAATAAAATACTAGCAATAGAAGCGCATAATGAACAAAATAACCCGCGTGAGATGTACAGGGGAATCAATTTTATAATGAAAGGCTTTCAAAGTAGAACGGAAGTAATGAGGGACGAAAATGGCAATCTAGTAGCCGATGCGACAGAGAGACTGAATTTATGGAAAGATTATTTCGATAAACTATTAAATGTACGCGAAGCCCCCGTTGAAGGTAATCTCGGCGAAATCCACACTGCTGATCTATTAATTAACGATCCTACTGATATAGAAATAGAAATGGCCATAAAGAAGTTGAAAAATAACAAAGCCGCGGGCATCGATGACCTACCGTCAGAACTGATAAAAAATGGAGGCCCTTGCCTCACAAGGCAAATTTGTAAATTGATACGCGCAGCTTGGAAAACAGAACGCATGCCGGAAGAATGGAATACCTCTATCATTATTCCCATCTTTAAAAAAGGCGATAAAACTAACTGTAACAACTATCGGGGAATTTCACTTATGCCTTCGTGCTACAAGATCCTGTCTAATGTTATCCTAAGTAGACTAACTCCTTTTGCCGAGGAAATCATTGGGGATTACCAGTGTGGATTCCGCCGAAACCGATCTACAAGCGATCAAATGTTTACAATTAGACAACTGTTAGAAAAGAAATGGGAATTTAATGAAGCAGTACATCAGCTATTTATCGATTTTAAAAAAGCTTACGACTCTATTATACGCGCGCGAATGTACTGGATCCTAGAGTTCTTGGGTGTGCCAAGAAAATTGGTTAGACTTATCGAAATTTGCTTAAGCGGCAGTAAGGGTAGAATACGCGTAAACGGTAGTTTATCTGAAGAGTTTTCGATCCGCGATGGCCTGAAACAGGGCGATGCACTTTCGTGCGTCCTTTTTAACTTAGTTTTAGAATACGTGGTTAGGCAAGTGTAGGCGAATCCGACCGGTGCTACCCTCAATGGGGTAATACAAATTCTTGGATATGCGGATGATCTCGACGTACTAGGGGATGATAAAGAAACGGTAGCTAAAAATGCAGAAATCTTGATCGCAAAAGCCAAAGAGATTGGCTTGGAAGTTAGCGAATCGAAGACAAAATATATGACCGTCGTCAGGTCCGGACAAAGTAATCAAGACGGGGATCTAATGGCCGGAAATATGAAATTCGAAAGGGTTAACGAGTTTAAATACCTCGGGTCTATTATAACTGGCGAAAATAAGATTAAAACGGAAATCAATGCGCGGCTACACGCTGGCAATGGGTGCTATTATGCAGCAAACATGCTACTAAAATCGCGATCGCTATCTAGAAACATCAAAGTAAGAATTTACAAAACGATAATAATGCCGGTCGTCATGTACGGGTGTGAAACGTGGGCGCTGACGAAAGGAGAAGAGAATAGTTTTAGAGTTTTCGAGAATAAAGTACTTAGAAAAATCTATGGTCCAAAAAGGGACGAAGAGACCGGCGAGTGGAGAAAACTGCATAATGATGAGCTGCATGCTCTCTACGGGTCAGCAAATATTAATAGAGTAATGAAAGCGCGTAAATTAAGATGGGCGGGGCATGTAGCAAGAATGGGCAATGAAAGAACAGTGGCGCAAGTTTTAAGAGGGAGACCGACTGGTAAGAGACCTCTAGGCAGACCGAGAAACAGATGGGAGAAAAATGTAAGGGATGATCTAAAAGAACTAGGACATGATTACTTAAACTGGATGGAGAATGCACAAGACAGAGATGTGTGGCGGTCTCGGGTAGATGAGGCAATGAACTTTCGAGTTCGAACAGCTAATCTATAATAATAATAATAATAATAATAATTAGGTTCATAATAATGAGCTACTTATTAAGCTCATTGAATGCATGGAGGTGCATCCAAAAATAGTGAGATGCATAAAAGAGCTTATGCTCTTGTGGCGGACAAGATTTGTCATAACATCTGACAAAAGACAAGTGACTACAAGCTATATCACATATAAGAGGGGAGTCTTCCAAGGAGACTCTCTAAGTCCGATACTTTTCTGCATCTCCCTCTTGCCTCTATCTATTGTGCTCCGAGGCAAAAGCTCTGGATACCTATGTGGCCCGCCGAACAAAAGAGAATATAAGGTCAACCACCTTTTATACATGGACGACCTTAAACTCTTTGCTTCCTCGAAAGAGGACCTTAACATCCTTGTGGAGGCGGTAAATAGGTACTCTAAAGCGATTGGCATGAGCTTCGGACTGGACAAGTGTGCCTGCGTCCACCTACACCAAGGAAGACTAGAAACTACATCATCGGGTCACGATCAGGATGTTCAACTCATCGGCGGAAATACCATTCAACATCTTGGTATTGGAGAAACATATACATATCTTGGAATACCGCAAGCGGAAACCCATGATGTGCTTGCGTTAAAAACGGCCCTTGGAAAAAGGTATCGCCAAATTCTCAGAAAAATTTGGGCTTCCGAATTATCTGGAAAGAATAAGATCCAGGCGACCAATTTGCTGGCCGTTCCTATACTGCTCTACACGTTTGGTGCAGTAAAATGGAACGTCGATGAGTTGAAGCAACTTGACCGAAGCACACGCAAGATGATGACAATCCATCGAAGTCATCATCCTAGATCTTCCGTACCTCGAATATACCTCCCTCGAGATAAAGGGGGTAGAGGCTTGCTGAGCTTAGAGTGTCTTCATCGCAGAACGGTTCTGGCTACAGCCTGCTCAGCTCTAAACAGCACAGATTTTCTTATGCGACTAGTACATCAACATGAAG
>CAKNYM010040166.1:0-13341 GCA_932195095.1 Andricus curvator
TCGGACAATTTTCTTTTTATCGAAAAAAGTCGTAAGGATAAATTGTTCAGATTTTCAAGTACTATAAGCGTCCGCACATATAATTTTGAAATTTGAAAAAAAGTGGTCTAAAAATTTTTGAAAATGCTCTAACTTTTTGAATTTTCATCCAAAATGGCTGGCTAACGAACTCGATTCCTCTTTTTGCCCCCTGAAACTGTGTGCCAAAGCACAATCTAATCCGATTAGTCTTTCAAAAGTTATCCGATATACAGACGACGACGACGACGACGACGACGACAGACAGACAGACACCGACGTAAAAATCATTTTTTCTGACTCAGGGGGCCTCAAAACGTCGACATTTGATGGAATCCGCGAAAGTCATTTTTCACATAAAACCAATACTTTCTCATTATGATGAGAATGTAAAAATAAAAAAAACCATAATTGGAAATCTAAAACACATAATGTTACTGACACTCATTCTAACCTCCAAATTAAGTTCCAACACTGACAATCGAATTTTATACAAATATTGACTAATTTCGCATCCTACATGTTTTTAATCCTCTTCGACTCCAAAATTGTAACAAACAACTAGATAATCGCCTGGTGAGGAGAGCGGTCCACTGTGGAAACGTAACGTTATAAATACTAATCTTAATAAAGTCTGGAAGAATCGTTAAAAACTGAAATTTTTTTTTTTCTATTCGAAATTTTTATTAATTACTTCCCGGACGTAAAAAAACTTGGAGTGCACCTTCCATATAAATTGCTTCGTTTCAGTTTTTTTAGTTTAGTTATACTTTCTCAGGTATTGGTATCTGCTCAAAATCATTACTTTTTTTAACGATTTGAACTAGATTATAATATTTATCGCTGATTTACTTACAAGGCGAGGTCGCGATATGTGCGTCGCTGATTCGACTGGTGCTTTACAGGGTGAAAGTACATGAAAATCCATGAGGTGCGTATTTTTCTTTCGATCCAATGGAACTTAGTTTCCGTAATATCGAGGTTTGAGTATTTGTACTCGAGCGCTGGACTCGCCACTGTAGAGCCCGGACCCCGACTTAGCGCTTATGTATCTACCAGCGACGCACATCTCGCGACTTCTTGTTAGAATAAATGTACAAATTTCTGGGTAAAATTAGATTTGCACACCACTGTATCTTATTCCACAATGTTGTATTTTTTACAACTATTTTTCAGAAAAAATGAAATATTTTGAACAGTGCTTTGTTGTTTTTTAAAAGAATAAATAAAATTAATGTGCATCGTCATAGGCCAAGAATAATTATAACTAAAAAACTGTTTAGTCTGTTATTCTTTAAGAAACCAAAATTTAGGACCACTATCCACTTTATATTTGAAATTCTAGATATACTTTAAATTCGTCATAAATAGATGCCTGCAGTTAGTTTGGATTTTTATTTTTATGAAGCTATTTAATTAAATAATAAAATCGGTATAATTTTTTATCGATTTTAATATTCAATTGAATAGTCTTTGAAAAATAAAAAAATGTTCAATTACACTTGAGGTTAAAAAACATTTTTTTTTTGTTATGCCAACAGCCATACCACGCTGAAAAAACCAGTTCTCGTCAGATCACTGAAGTTAAGCAGCGTTGGGCGCGGTTAGCACTTGGATGGGTGACCATTCGAGAAAACTGAGTGCTGTTGGCACATCGTGGGTGTGGTGAGCCCACACTTGTAGTTATTTACTGCAAGTTATCAACCTAGAAACACTACCCGAATCGGGTAGTGTCACGCCTACCCCGAAAGGGAAATGGCTTAATGGTATTAAAAAAATAAAGTTTTGTTCCATGCAATTATGTTATTGTTTGGCCCTCGGTATGCATACATCTTGGGTTTCCCCCACATAACCTGAAATACCTAGTTGTCGACACGACGCATGCGCCGTGCGAAAAGAGACTAGAATTGGCAGCACTGGTTATGTTCAAAGATACTATAAACCTAGATACGGCACCTCACTAGCGAACCTATAATAAGTTCCAAGAACTACAAAAATGCTATTGGTTGAAAAGAGACAGAGATATCTCCGTCTTTTTTTAACTAATTTCATTTTTTTAGTTCTTGAAACTTATTATAGGTTCACTAGTGAGGTGCCGCATCTGGGTTTAAAATATCTTTGGTTATGTTCACCGTATTTGCGGTTTGTGACAAATTTATTTATTTTTCTGCTGTGCAGTTAATACCACAAATTATGAAAAACACACAGGAAGAAGTAAGTAGAATAATTTAGAACTATTAGTATTAATTTTGTCGTTTTGAATTTCTTCAATTAAAATAATTCTGGCCTATTTATCTTGCCTATTTCAAGGGCCGCGAAACGTAAACATTTGCGTATTTCAAAGCTGGAGGGGCCCCCGCCTCTACCGCGAGTCGTCGGGTGATTTTTGTCAAGCGACGTTCATTGGCTGCCTCGGCCTTGTTTCGATGCGCGCGCTGTAAACATGTGTAGCGGGTCGTTTCCGGCTCGCCTTCGATTCGCCTCTGGCTCGTACAGCAAACTTCATACTCGTGTGGAACTGCCTACTTTCCGCACTTGTAGTACAATATACTATTTTTGGCTAAAAATTTAATTATTTTGTTGTAAATTTGTCTTTTTTGGTAGAATATAAATGTTCTTGGTGAAAAATTATTCTTTCTGGTTGAAAATTTATTTATTTGATTGAAAATTTTACTATTTTGTTGAAAATTTGTTGATTTTTTTGTTAACATCTTTTTTTAAAGTAAAAATAAAACTATTTTATTTTTTGTTTAAAATTTATCTTTTATAGTTGAAAATTCGTCTTTTTTGGTAGAAAAATAATTTTCTTGGTGGAAGATTTAACTATTTACTTGAAAATTGTTTTTTTCTCTTATTGAAAATTTATTTTTCAACTGAAATTTTTCAGTATTCTATTGTTGAATGAAAATTTATATTTTTGAAGTGTGGATTTATTTGTTTTGTTGAAAATTGGTCTTTCTTGGATTTTTAACACAAAACAATGTATTTTTTAGTTTTCGCTGTAAAAAATGGAAAACTTTTACTTTGAAACGTTCTTTCAGTAGACCGTAATGTCATATTTGTAAAATTCAGAATTAGGCTAACTAACCATTATTATTAATATAAAAAAGCGATTTTTTATTTATTAAATTTAAATTTTCGCGGAATTTTGGCTAGAATAGTTGGCGCTACCTAGCGACTGTAAAACTTACCTATTTTCATCATCGAAACGCGAATGGCGTCTAGAAAGAGAAGGGAGAGTGTTTTACGACACCTGTCTCTTTTTCTTGCAGGAAACGTCGCTTATGACATCGCTAGTAGTGAAAAATATATAATAACTCATATAAAAATGAACATTTATTACTTTTAAGGTATAGCAAAACATGAACTATTACATTTTTCGACGAGAATTTATCTTTTCTTGTACAAAATGCAACTATTTGGTTGTAAATTAATTTTTTTTATGAAATTATTAAACTGTTTTTTTTTTTAGAAAATTCGTCTTCTTGGGTTAAAAATTTAATTCTTTGGTTGATAATTTAACTATTTTGTTGAAAATTCGCCTCTTTGATGGAAAAATAATCTTCTTTGTTGAAAATTCATTTTTTTAGTTAAAAATTTAAATATTTGGTTGGAAATTAAACTATTTTCTTGAAAATCCAACTATTCGGTTAAAAATTCATACATTTGTTTGAAAATTGAACTACTTGGTTAAAAGTCGATTTTTTTATCAAATATTCAATTTAGTAGTTAAAAATTTAACTCTTCGATTAAAAATCTATCTTTTTTTGGAAATTCTACTGTTTGGTTGCAAGTTGAAATTCTTTGTTAAAAAAATAATTTTTTTAGTTGAAAATTCAACTATTTGATTAAAAATTTATCTTTGTGGTTTGGAATATTAACTATTTGATTTGAATTTAACTATTTTGCTGATAAATCCTCTTTTTTGGTAGAAAATTAATCTTCTTTATTGGAAATTCATTTTTTTTTAGTTGAAAATTTAACTATTTTGTTGAAAATTCAACTTTTGGTTGAAAATTAATCTATTTGGTTGAAAATTCCACTACTTGGTTGACAGTTGATTTTTAGTATTTAAGATTCATTTAGTAGTTAAAAATTAAACTATTTGTAAATTTTATCCTTTTTAGTTGAAAATTCTACTGCTTAGTGGCAGTTTATTGAATTTTGCTGGATAAATAACAATTGAAAAATTATATGTTTGGAAAAAATTTCTTAGCTTTGCTGGAAAAATTTAAAATGATTTTTTATTTTGAAAAATTAATTTTAAAAGAATATTTAAAAAGATTCATAAATTTTTTTGAATAATAAATAACAATTGAACAATTATTGGATTGAAAAATAATCGTGTAAGTTTAAAATATATTTAGAAGTTTTGAAAAGATTCTAAAACAATTTGAAACGTGAAAAGATTTCCAAACATTTAAAACACAAAGTAGATTCTTGAAGATGTCGAAGACAAAATTTTTAAGCTTTTTAAGCATTTTGAAAGATTTTAAATTAATAAAAAATTTATGTCAACATTTCTAGAAAAACTAACAATAATTTTTTTTTTGAAAAATTAACTATAAAAGAATATTTAATAAGATTTCAAAATATTTTAAAAAATAATCTGGATGATCTTAAGGTAATTTTTTTACTTTTGCAGGATTTTACAAAAATTTTTGGGAAAGATCGAGTTCAAAGATAATAAAATTATTATTATATTTCTGGAAAATTTTTTAATTAGGTTTTTTAAACAAATTTTTAAGCAAATGTTTAAAAAAATTTCAAAACAAATTTTAATGTATAAATTAATGTTTTCAGTTTAAAATTGCTTAAAATGACATAATTTGACATTAATTTTTTAAGCTTTAATTTTAAAAGTTCAAAATTTAAAAGTATTCCACTTTGAGTGTTTTAATTTGCGGTCCAGTTTTTATAAATTTCAAATGAAAAAAATTTATTTTCAAGAGTTTGCATCTTTTAATTTCAATGCCCGTGGTCAATACTTTCTCCATTGTTCAATTTTTAATAGCAGCCAAAAAGTTGTTCTTTTTCGACCTAGGATGACAAATATTTAGAATATTGCAATGAGATAATTTTAAATTAGGATGTGTACATGATCGATATTACAAAAAAGCTTCAATGTTTAAATTTTAAAGGAATGGTAGAATATTCAGAGACAAGAATAAATAATCGTTGTTAAAAAAAAAACCTTACGTTTGAAGTTTTTTTTCAAATATATAGCAATCGATTGGACACCATATATGTCATTTAAAATTATGTCATTGCAATACTTTTCATATATTTATTATCCTAGGTCGAAAAAGAACCACTTTTTGACTGCAAATCAAAATTGAACAATTGAGAAAGAATTGATCACGGTCATTGAAATTAAAAGATGCGAACTCTTGAAAATGAAATTTTTTTCGTATAAAAATATGTTAATTCAAATGCTCAATAATTTTCGCGTATAAAATGAAAGATTTTAAAAGTTTCAATCGGACGCTTACATTTGTTTAACTACTGAGGTATGTATTTTGTTAAAGATTATCCTTTCTTGGTAGAAAATTATTTTTTTTATTGAAAATTATTTTTTTTATTGAAATTTAATTTTTCCTTGTTCGAAAATTAGTGTTTTTAGTGAAAATCAATTTTTTAAACTAAAAATGTAACTTAATTTTTTGTCGAAATTTTTTTTTAAAAAGACATTCAATCTTTTTGGTAAAAAATTCATTTGTTTGGTTGAAAATTTAATTATTTTGCTGTAAATATATTTTATTTGTTTAAAAATTTCTTTTTCTATCTAAAAATTGAACCATTCTATTTCTTGTTGACAATTGATCTTTTTTAACCAAATATTCATGTTTTTTGTTGAAAATTTGTCTTTTTTTGGTAGAAAATTAACATTTTTGGTTAAAAATTTCATTTAAAATTAAAATATTTGTTTGAAAATTCATGTATTTTGTTGAAAATTATTCTTTCTTGATAGAAAATATGCTTTTTTAAATTGAAAATAAGTTTTTTAAAGTAAAAATTTAACTATTCCATTTTTCGTTGAAAATTTTTTTATAGATATTCAATCTTTTTGGTTGAAAATTTATCTGTTTGTTTAAAAATTGAACTATTTCGTTATAAATTAATTTTATTTTCTTAAAAAACTTATTTCTTTAACTTAAAATCAAACTATTATATTTTTGTCAAAAATTGATCTTTTTTAGTTGAAAATTAATTTATTTTGTTAAAAATTATTCTTCTTTGGTTTAAATTTCATCCTTTTGGTCGAAAATTAGTTTCTTTTTTATTGAAAATTAATTTTTTCAACTAAAAATTTAGCTATTCAATTTTTCGTCGATTTTTTTTGATAATCATTTAATCTGTTTGGATGAAAATTGAACTATTTCATTGAAAATTTATTTTAATTGGTTTTAAAAATATTTCTCTAACTTAAAATTAAACCATTCTATTTTTTATTGAAAATTTATCTTTTTTTTTGGTAAAAATATGACCTTTTCGGTTAAAATTTAACTATTTGGTTAAAAATTAATTTTTTGATTGAAAATGCAGAATTTTAGTTATATGTTCATTCCTTTAGTTAAGAATTTAACAAATGTGGTTGGAATTTTTTTTTTAACATGAATTTTTAAAATTAAAAATGTAGTTATATTTGCTAGAAAGCTAATCTTCTTCAGTTAAAAATTCACTTATTTTGTTGAAAACACGTCTTTTTAAGTCGAAAATTCAATTATTTTTGTAGAAAATGCATATTTTCAAGTTGTAAATTCAACTTTTTTTCAAAAATTCGTCTTTATAACTTAAAAACTCAACATTTTAGATGATATGTTTTTAATTTTTTTTTCTCTTGAAAAGTACAATAAAACTTCGAAGAATATTGCAGTGAGATAATTTTAAATTAAGATGTGTACCTGATCGCTATAATAAAAAAGCTTCTATGTTTTAACTTTAAAGCAATGATAAAATATTAAAACACAATAATGAAAAATCGTTATTAAACACCAAAAAACCTTAAGTTTGAAGTTTTTTTCAAATATATAGCAATTGATTGGACACCATATATATGCCATTTAAAATTATCTCTTTTCAATATTCTCAATATTTGTCCTCGGTCGAAAAAGAACAACTTTCTGACTGCAAATAAAAATTGAAGAATTGAGAAAGAATTGATCACGGTCTTTGAAATTAAAAGATTCGAACTCTTGAAGATAAACTTTTTTTCTGTTGAAGTTACAAAAACTGAACTGAAAATTCGAGCACACAAAGTTAAATTTTAAAAAATTTTTAATTTACAAAATTGAACTTTGAAATTTGTTTAATTCAAACGCTTAAGAATTTACGCGTATAAAATGAAAGCTTTTAACACTTTTCAATTGGAATTGTTTAAATTAAAAGTCGTTAAACTGCAAATTTTTAATTTTTAACTTTTATACATTGTACAGTTAAAAGATTGAAAAAAAAGAAATCCATGCTATGATTTTCAGTGCTGTGAATTGAAGAATTAATCAAAAAAATTTCAAAATTATATAATTTTAAGCAACTCGAATTTTTCCTACAATTATTTGAAAATCCTGCAAAAGTAAAAAAATTACCTTAAAATCATGCTGATTCTTTTTTGAAAATTTTATTAAATATTCTTTTAAAATTAACTAAAGAAATAAGAATTTTTTATTCATTTCAAACCTTCCAAAATGTTTGAAAAATTTATAAATTTTGTGTTCGAAATTTATAAACATCTGCATTCTGTCTACAATCTTTTTTAATTTTGCTCTTAATATTAATGTTTCAAAATAAAAAATCATTTTAAATCTTCTCAGCAAACTTAAAAATTATTTTGTTTTCTTAAAACCTTTAAAGATCCATAAAAAGCTTCAAAATTTCATTTCGAAATCTTCAAGAATCTAAATTTAGTTTTTTATTTCTCGAAATTTTGTCCAGTTTTAAATTAAGTTTGGATCTTCTCAAAACTTGTAAATATCTCTCAAACTAACTCAAATTTTTTCTAAATTGATAATTGTTCAATCGTTATTTATGCATCAAAATTCAATAATTTCACTTACATCTTAAAAATTTGTTAAATATGACAATTAAAATTGTATGGAAAGTAAAATATTGCTGAATATCCCAAAGAAGTCTTCATTAATTAAAAAAATTCAAATGAAATGGTTAACAATAGAATATTTTAGATTGAAACAATATTTGAATGGGATTTGGAATTGAATAAGAGCGTTTAATTATAAATTTATTAATTTGAAATTATTTTAGAATTAAGAATAGTTTATGAAGTTTTAATCAGAAGTTCACATTTTTTTAACTACTGAGGCTTTCAAATTGAAAAATTTATATTTTTAACGTTAAAATATGTTCAGAATCGTCTTGTAAAATCAATAATTGTTCAATTTTCAATAATCGCACTACAGTTCATTGTAATTTATTATAATAGCAAAAGTTCTTGGTAAAAGTGAAAAATTATTTTTATTGTAGTTCCTTGTAGAAAATTATATATTACATATCCTACAAAAATTGACAGAAAAGTACAAGTCGGAACGTTGATGCGGATTCTAAAATTGTATAGTTTGTATTTTTTTTTTTTTTTTAATTTGTAAATTTCTTCATTGAACTTTTTAAGTACAGTTTCTCAATATTTCAACTTTGGTGAAATCTTGTATTTTTTTGTAAATATTTGTAACATTCTACAATAATTTTACGTATAATTAAAAGATTTTTATGACGTCAAACACCCAAATTAAAAAATGTAAAATCCTGCAGTTTTTTGTAATACCTTGTAGATTTTTACGAAAAAGTAAAACACATATTATCAATAAAAAGTTATACAAATTTTTGAATTGTAGAATGTTATACTTTATTGTTAATTTTTTTTGCTTTTCTACGAGAAAATACGAGAGAAAATTAACTATTTGTATTTAACTGTATTTTTTTGTTGAATTTTGTACATTTTTTACAAAAAAGTACGTGTTTTAATCAAGAATTACAGTTATAGAAATTTTGTACTTTTTTGTAAACATATTTTCGACAAAAAATTTTTAACAAAAATTGTTCAACTTTTAACCGAATTTCAACCAAAGAAGATAAATCCTCGTTGAAAAATATAATACATTGTTCGATATTTCAACAAAAAAGATTTAAATTTTTAATTAAAAACTAGCAATTTTAGCTAAATTGCAGGTTTTATCAGGATTCATAATAATTGAATTGATAAATATTCTAAACCACGTGTTTACAAAATATGTATTCCACCAATTTAAAATCCCATCGGCTTTCCTTTTTTTGTACTGTTCGATTATTTTTATTTATGTAATAACTTTTTATTAAGTTTTACTTAGTTTCCAGTTTTAGTCGATTCACTCATTGACAATAAACTAAATTTTACATGATTTTTATTAATATTTTTTAGTTCTCTTCCATACTACATTTGAATCTCCCGCATATCACGATCTGACCCCAATTGTCCCGAACCAAAACATCCCTAAAAAATGGCGGCTCCGACGTCTTCAAGTAGGCCCAGATCGTTCCATTGAATCCTACATCCAGTGTATTATATATATCAGTGCTTGAAACTGACCCAAGGATTTCTAAAAATATTTATTGCATTTCTTGTAAGCACTCAATAATATTTTAAAAAGCGGTTTTTTATAGTAAAACTTTTTTTATTAACATAATTCAAAGTTGATGCAAGAATATAAAAGATTCCTTGGTTCGAGGCGAATCGGTTGACCTATGCACAAGATACAATAGAATGTTAAAAAACAAAATTACTTGCGTAAATTATATCTAAAAATTTGCTCTGAGCCATTTCTTGATGGGAAATGTAGTTTTCGTTTTAATCGTGAAAAATAACACAGAAAAACACAAATTGAATTTAAAAAAAAAACACAATAATATAATTAAAAAAATAATAACAACATTGTTCACCTAAATAAGATCTAAAAATGTATGTTGACCTTTCTTTGATAGGAAACATCTCTTTTAAATTATGAAACAGCTGCGAATAAATAATAATGCAAAATAAGGAAGAAATATTAAAATAAGTATGAAAAATAAAATTTGCACTTTATTTAGCAATATCTGAATAAATACTAAAAACGTCCCATACCGAGGTACAGAAATTAATATAATATACATTTAACATATAGAGCTGAAAGTAATATAGAAAAGTTCGCACTTCTGATGAATTGAGGTGACGGATGCAACAACTCGTTAAGCGCTCGAAACCGCGTAGAAGTATTGACCACTCGGCAAAATCGATCGATAAAAAAAAGTGGCCGAAACGCAAAACAAAATATATCTTCGTATTCATATTGACGCGACCAACAAATTTTTCTTATCAAACTTTTTCATTCGATAATTATTACTCAAGATAAACAATAAAAACTTACAAAATTTTTCGATCGAAAATCGACGTTTTATAAAACACAACTCGCGAGTATTCGGCTGTTTCTTGATAAAAATGCTTAAAAATTGTATGGCGTATTCTCAATACATACTCGATGACTATAAGCAACGCACTTTGTTTAAAAATGTAATATGTTTGTTTTTATTTAATAACAAATTAATTCCGATCGAAAACGGCGTTTTGCCAACTTTTGAAAATTTTATTAATTTGGTATATTTCCATGAAAGTTTAGTAGAAAGAGGGTTTTTCGGGGCATAGAATAGGAATTTGGGGTAAAATTCAAAAAGCGTTTTAAATTTTGAAAATTTTATAAAATGAGTGGTTTTCCATGAAAGTCAGTATGGACGGGAGGAGGAGATCGGGGCACAGAATAGGAATTTATACTTGACCTGAAATTAATTTCACTATTTACACTTTGGAATAAAAATTGTCTTTTAATTAATATATTTTTAAAAACATATAATTAATCAATTGTAAAATGAAATTCCAATTCAAAGGGTAAATAAATATTATTTTTTAATGCGACTAGTATCATCAATCGCCGCGCAGTTTTTTGCTTTGAGGGGAAAAATAATTTTTAATACAAAATAATGATTTTGAACACTATTTATCTGTTAAAAATTCTTGAACACTTATATTCGAGCTTAAATTAGAAGTTACGAATTCAGCTTGTTTATAAAGATACTTTAATGTAATTTTCCTAACATTCTTGATAGCATAAGATGATTTTTTGAAGATTTTAAGTATGTTGAAAAAGAATCTAGAAAATTTTGAATTTTTTTTTGTTTGACTGGATTTTCAAAATTTTAGAAAAGATTTGAGTCAGTTTAAAAACATTTAGGACTTCTAGAAGTTTAAAGGAATCTGGAAATAGTGTATGAATTTGCGGAAAACTTTTCATGTATTACAATATTTTAAATCTCTTTAAAAGTTCTAAAATTTATAAATATCTTTTAACTGACTTGAAATTTCCCTAAAATGTTGAAAAATCATTCAGAATTACGGGATAACTGAAAAATACCGAAAGATAAAATTGCTGAAAATGAACGTATGCGAAATAGAAAGTTCTTATGGAATTAGAAAATTTCCGACAATTTATGATATTATTGGGACGACTGAAAAATACCGGAATATAAAAATCCCGAATTGGAAAATTTCCAAATCACATTTATTATTATTTATTTATCATCAAAACAATTTTGTAATTGTTTAGATTCGGAATTTTCAAATTCGGTGATAATATGAACTGTCAGCAATTTTTTTATTCTGGATGTTTCCCATTTGGGAATTTGGGAAGATTGTCGGCAATTTGATAATTTTCGGAATTCTCCATTACGAATATTTTCTTTTTCAGGGATCTTAATGTCCAGAATTTTATATTTCAGGATTTTTCAGTCATCACGTTTTCAAAAAACTTTAGAAATTTTTGTTCAACAAATTTTCAAGTTTTAAGTTACTTTTCGATCTTTTTACAACTTCTAAATATCTCTTAAACTTACTCAGATTTTTACCAAAACCTGGTAATCTTGCAATAGAATAAAAATTGTGCTATCTTCTAAATTTTTAATTGAAATTTTAAGAAATCATTTGAAATCTTTTTCCTTTTTCTCTTAAAATTCTGGTTTAAAAATAAAATATCATTTAAAATTGTACTAGGAACCTTAAGAAAATTTTGTATGATTCTAAATTACATATTTTCGAACTTTTAGAAGTTTTGACAAAATTTTTTAATCCTGAACAAATTAAAAAAATAGTCTTAAAATCTTCCATATTCTTTTTTGACATATTTTGAAATCTTCAAAACTGAAAATAATATTCAAAAATAAAACGTAAATCTATAAAAAAGTGTACAGAAATATTATCGTCGGCACCGGTAATTTTTTATACCAGAACGAACCATTTACAGTCGAACCTCCATAATTCGAACAGCAAGGGACCGGCTGAAAAGTTCGAATTATGGAGGTGTTCGAATTATCTGCATCTGGTTTTCTGTATAGGAACGTCAAGGGACCGGAGAAAATGTTCGAATTATGGAGGAATTCGAATTATGGGTGTTCGAATTATGGAGTTTCGACTGTATTACCCTTACCGGCAGTGTCTACACTTCGTACATTAAAATATTCCAAATTTTGTCCATAATATAATTTTTTTTCACCTCTTTAAAAGTGTGAAAAAGTTTATAAATAATATTTATTTGATAATGTTGTTTTAGAAAATTAAACTGTAAATGCCAAGAAAAAAATTTCAGGAGAACAAAGAAGCATTCTCAAAATTCGAATTATTTGAAAAAGTATTTGAGAGAGTTTATAAAATTCTATACATCTATAGAATTAAATTTGGAAAAAAGTAATACTTTACGAGAAAATGCTTATCAAAATTTGCCTGCAGTCATAAGAATGTAAGTGCCATGAAAAGTTTCATTTTTAAAATTGATTATTTACACTGTAATATTAATATAAAATATATCAGTACAACACCACAAACATGTTAAAAAACAAGGCTCAAAAGTGAAGAACTCATTTTATACAATCTTTAATATAAAATAAAACTGAATTTTTATCGCAATTCTTTGCATTTTTCAAAACATAAAGAAAGAAGATATTTTCATAAAAAGATGTGAAAACTAAAAGTGCAAAAATTAATAGATGATGTTTTTAAAGTAACAGTTAATTTTTAAAACAATTTATGTTTGAAAAAATTGTTTAAAAATGTGAAATACGGAAAAACTAATGGCGCCATTTGATTCAGCTATAAAACATTACGTAAAGTCTATGTGTTTCACAATTTTTTTATTATGGACTCAATTGCTGAAATAGAATAAACCATTTTATGATATAAAATTAATATTTATACTATATAACAAATTGGATGGAGCAAAAAATGGTCCAATGCATGAAGCTTATGCCATTTTTTGC
>CAKNYM010040167.1:0-15160 GCA_932195095.1 Andricus curvator
TTGAGGTCTAGCTTGGTCACGTGACCCTCTCGTTACATGGCCTTAAAAGCTCCGGAAATGCTTGGAAATCTTTAAAAACCTCTAAACTCCCTCGAAATGTTTACAAATTCCTTGAAATCCGTGAAAATATTTTCAATATCTCTTGAAAACCAATAAAATTTTTTAAATTAGTTGAGATATTTGTAAACACCCTAAAATTCTTTTAAATGCCTTGAAATCCCTGGAAGTCCCTCGAAATTTGTAGAACTCCTTTAAAATTCCTCAAAACCTTCTGATAGGTTTCTTATGATTTTCTGTTATGATTTTTCTAGAATGGCGAAAAAATGAAAAGAAATTCATTATAGGAAAATCATTATAGACCTATACTGAAATTTAACAATATTTTTTCGTAAGCGGGGATTATAAGGTATTATATTCGAAATTTTCAAATATTTCAAAATCTTTCAAAACCGTTCTAAATGATACTTGAACCTTGAAATCTGTTGAAATCCTTTTTAATCATTGGACACCTTTCAAATTTTTTTGAAATCCCTTGAAAACTTGTAAAATCTCGTTCAAGGTAAAAATAGGGGAAAGATTAAACATTTATTTTTACATGTAGAAAATGAAAAAATCTTTCCATCAGAAATTTTATATTTTCAAATAATTTTAAATGATTTTTCAATGATTTCTATCATTAAGGAATTTATTTCAAAAATGAGATATACTTAGATCGTCAGAAATCCATTTACTGTGATCTAAAAAAGTCTGACAAAAACAAGTGTTAAATAAACAATTTTTAAATCGTTCTCATAGCCAAGATTATTTTCTTTTTCAAAAATTCCATCAATAATAATTAAATCTTGACATTCGTAAGTATAATTACATTTGTTCCAAGAGTTGTTATTTCGTCCTTACTATAATTAATACTTTGAATTTAAATTTGAAACTACACTCGTGAATGCTCTCATACTCAAATAGTTTAGTTTGAAATCGGTAAAATACCTTGACATTTAGAATTTTTTATTGGTAAGATTTAAAAATAAAGTTTGAGACTGCTCGACACTCCTATACTACTATACTAAATTTTAGATGTTTAGGATAACAACTTCCATCTCCGGTTTTTACATTTACAACGTGTTTTAAAATGTTTTAGCTTCAAGTTTTTTTGAAGAGTTTTTATTTTTAATGGACTACAGTTTTCAGATTAAAAACAAAATAATTAATTACATACAATAACTAATACGTGCATCTACTAATTTCAGAGAATTTCCTGCTTGAATAAAATAAAGCGTGCTCTACAACAGTGCGTTTCGCGCCACTTGTCATAAGAGTCATCTAATATGTGAATACAGGTATAAAATAATCCTTATGGCAAGTGGCGTTTAATGCACAGTCGTAGAGCATGCTTCAAATATTGTAGTTTCAAATACACTAGAGTCCCGCTGTAGTGGTTCCCGAGATACAGTACAAGGAGGTCCAAGGGGGCGAGAGAGAGGCGTTTGCAAGGCCAGCGGAGTTGCGATTTTTACGGTTCGGCGCTATAAGAGGCCGTAAGCAAGAAGGAGAAGAAGAACGGTTTGTTGATTCCCGTGATACTGTGAAGCGATTAAGGGTACCCCCGAAACGGCCACTATAGCAGGACTCTGGTGTATCGTATATTTAAAGGAAAAAAAGGGGAAAAAGAGGAAGTTTTTCGAAAATAGGCGAAAGAAAGGGAATTTTGGAAAACCGAGGAAACGCAGGGGATAGGGGAAAGAATCTAATCCCTGTTGTCACAGCATGCTAAATAATAACTACAAGAACTTACCTTGGATGTCAATCCTAGTCAGGCACTCGATTAACGGCGTCACCTTTTTCGCCTGTTTCGACACGAAAAACGACACTTGTTCCACCATTCCACGGTTCCTTCCTTCGCAATTCTTTGTGTCCGTAGCGTTGAAGGAGATGCGCGTTCGGTTTCAGCGCAGGTCACGTGATAAAACGCGGTTCTTCTAACTGGTAAAATTTACCATTTCTAAATGGTAGATTTTACTATTTGTAAATTCCACGCTTCGGTGTATGAATCCACATTTCAGTTATTGCCACGTAAAATGGTAAAGAATATGATTTGTCGAATTTCTTAAATTCTACTATGTCTACGTAGTATTTTGTAGATCATTGTTCAGGTAAGTCTTACCATTTAAAAATAGTACTGGAGAGTGCTATGTTCAAATTGCATTTCTTTTCGTGTCATAGAGGTAAAAATGCATCTGAAAATTGTCATTCCCGGCAGTAAAATGTTGCACTAGTTACAATGTTTTTATATAGCAATGTCTACTATTCTGTTTTGTAAAAAATACTGTGAAATGTAGTGAATGTTACTGAACACATTTTATCCGTTCATAAAAATAGTATTTCCAGCTATTTTATTGGTCGAAAGCTATGATTTGAATAGTGATTTTAAGAAATAGCAAAAATGAAAAAGACAAATAGTTTTTTCTGATATTTTCTTGGTTGAGGTTTATGATTTGCAGAGCAATATCAAGTAAGTGGCAACAATTCAAAATAAAAATAGCACTTTTGATGATTTCAGTCCATTTTTCCCGTAAAAATGGTAATTTGTGCCAATTACTAAAATCCTCTTTTTTCCGTGTATGGCAAAAGTCCATAATTGTCCGCGAGAGGGACTTGGAGGGTTCTAGCCAAAGTCCACGTGGACTTAGGCCGTCGAAATTTTTTAAATTAATTTTCATGCAAATCGCCCCCAAATTCGTTCAAATCCACAAAAAATAAATGCCTATAAAAAAAATTATATTCAGTGATCCCGCAAGTTTAAACGTTTAAATAGTATTTCCCATAAGAGAGAAAGACGTTTTTGTCCATTTTATTCCGAATTGTCAATATCCGGTGTGTCGAGTTGGCCCTGAAAATTTATTTTCAGAATTAGCCACAGAATACGAATAAGAAATTTCTTTTTGAATTCCATCCCTATAAGTCTATTTTATAGGGTCCCAAGTCAACCCCATAAGGCATAAGTGAAAAATTGGGTATTGCGAGTTTCTGGCGCTATTATTTTTTTGAGATTTCTATTAGTAAAAATTGTTTCTCGTACATAAAATATTCATTTATACTGATAATTCGATGTTTTTTACTGCTCAAACATTGTATTATAGTTTTATAGCCATTTTCTCGTAGAATAGAGTTGGGAAGTCACGGTTTTATCTGGACTTTTCAACTGATTTTCAACTTTTCAGTTAGACCGAGGCAGTAATCAATCGAATTTAATCGAAATAAATGCTGAAATAATTTATTATTTATAATAATATTCTCCTCGAATAATGTTACAAAGTTGCAGTTTTTTCCAATATATTACAGTTTTGCTCCACTTTCAAATTCTAGTGAGGTAATAATTAAGCGAAAATAAACAAACACAATTGTCCATTTTATACTTAGTGAGATAGTTATTAGTGCAAGATAGTTGTTAGTGCAATGAATGTAGACCTTTTGAATCAAGGAAATCATTTCCTTGAATGTAAGAAATATTTCTTTGAATGAAGAAAATAGAGCCAAAGAATTTATTTCTTTAGATCAACAAAAGATATGTGTCTGGTTCAAATCACGGTTACTACTGTTAAAGAATATTTTCGTGATGCTAAGAAATAGGATTCAAGCAAATACATGTACTTGGTTCAAAAAAATCTTTTTTTCAGTGTAAGAGCTTTGAATTGAAAAGACAAGTACATAAGTTGGAGAGAGAGAAACGTACTAATTTTTCGAGGGGGAGAAAAGGGAGCCTCTGTTTCATTCGACAATGCGTTGCTTGAAACAGGAATCGTGTTGGTACAGAAATTTCCTGGGAAATTATGAGAGCGGGGAAAATGAGACCTGAGTATGGCTAGGACAGGACGCTCAGCCGCTAAGGCAGGGCTCTCCAGAAGGCAGTCAGTGACTACAAAGACTGCCAATGGCAGTCGCGAGACTAGGTCAAACAGGCCCTCATAAATTGTCGTCGAACTTTTCTTTCGACTCGTCCCTAATCCTTCACGGTAAATTACAGTTTGAAATGAAAAAATTAAATGTATTGTGAATTCAAGTAGAAAAAAATCAGACCCTTCGGTGTGAACAATGAGCCGCAACGAGCCGTGACCGTAACGACCGTAACCCTTTTCAGGATTCCTGGAAAGCGAAGAAAAAGTTGACAGAAAAACTTTGTGGCAGTCATACACTTGTCGTGGTAGTCAGCACCTGCTGAAATTGGTGAGCCCTGCGCTAAGGCTATCTTGCTGTGACATTAGGATTAGATATTAGATTCTACCAAAAGAAAACACCAAAAAAAGGGCAAACTCTGCGTTATAAAATGGATGGGCAGTTTCCGGCCACACGGTTGAATATTTTCGCCTGATATTTTGTATACCTCATCTAAATATTGTTCTCTTTTGCAGTGAAGTCTCGTTTTTTTGAATTTTTTTTTATATTTTACTTTATAAACAAAAAGAAAAGAACAATAGAAAAAAAATGCAGTGACGCTCAGTAGTAGCTGAGTGTGTATTTTCGAGGCCTGGGCAATCGACACCCGTCAAATTTACGAGGCAGACTCCCCGTAGCGCGAGCGGGGACTCTGAAGCGCGTCGAATTACCCGAAACGAATCACACTCTTATTCTTATGAGATGCAGGCCGGTTCAAAAAACTGAAATTATGAAAGCATCGCGTGATTAAATTTTAGTTAGCAGAAATAGTTTATTCATATAATTTCAAGAAAGTGAAAAAAAGATTCATGAAAATCGGTTAATATTTGCAGTAATAATAGAAATGTTGAAGTGCACACGATAGTATGCAAAGATACACCGCACTATGGGAGGAAACGCATTTTTTTCGTTCAATAGGTCTACAGCCTTCAATTTTGCCCCAATCCGCAATACTTTTGTTTTTTAATTGAAGAGCGCTAAATTTCCAGGAGCACCTTAGTCAGAGATTGTTGCATTTTCATTTATTTATTTATTATATGTTTACTCGAAGTATGAGAAAATCGAGATTTTTCACAAAATCATTATTTACTCTTCAATAGCGGTTTGCATATAATGAAAATCATCTTAAATCGACGCAAGAGTACTCCCACAATACAAATAATTTGATTATTGTCTGTTTTAATTGTTATAAACAAATGATATTAACAAACAGCCACATAGTGTAATTTTTGTTGAAAAAAATTTGTTTTCGGATGAATATGCTTTAAACTATAGTGAGAGTGACTGTTAGTCACAATTGTTATGCAACACCAACAATTGCAAATGTTGTAAACAATTTTTTGCCAAAATTTTGAATTTTTTTCTTCCTTTATTATCTGAAATTATGTAGATATTCGGAAAAGTGATGTATGTTTGATTATGTGTGTTCAAATACATCAGTTGTTGATTTTGTAAACAAATGAAAGAAGTAAATATAAAACTTTGTCCTGGAAAATAATTTCGAATGTTTTTGTGTGAGAGAGAGTTGTTAATTACTTAATGTAAAATATTACGATTTGTAGGTATTTAACAATCTTGTAATTTTTATTGAAAAAAGTTTGTTCTTCTCTGGAAATAGTTTGAATTATCATGAGAGTGATTGTCAGTAACAATTTCTATAAAACATTATACACAATTTTTTTGTTAAATTTTGGAATTTGTGCTTTTTTAATTTCGGATTTTTCTTTATCATTTGAATTGCTGCAGATATTGTTGAAAAGAACATATATAGGCTCAATTATATTTGTTAAAATACAAATCCTAAATAAATTAAATAAGTTAATACAAAACTGTGGCTTTTCGGCCTGCAAAATACTTCTTCTTGCACTGAAATTGCTTCAAATTTTTGTATAATTTTTGGCATTTTTCCGTTAGAAAACTCGGTTTTTGCCATTTTTTTTAATGGCAGGTAGATATAAATTGATTGATTGATCTAGTAAAATGTATCAATAAATGGCTTTTTTAAATACATGAAAAATTCATGACATTTAAAATTACAAGAATAGATAATAAGAATGATCTATTGCTAATTTTTACATAGTATTTTGCAGGCCGAAAAGCCACAGTTTTGTATTAACTTATTTAATTTCTTTAGGATTTGTATTTTAACAAATATAATTGAGCCTATATATGTTCTTTTCAACAATATCTGCAGCAATTCAAATGATAAAGAAAAATGCGAAATTAAAAAAGCACAAATTCCACAATTTAACAAAAAAATTGTGTATAATGTATATTATAATATATAATATATATATAATATATAAGCGGGCAGATTTTCTTTTTGTTTATAACGTAAAATATAAATAAAAATTCAAAAAAACGAGTATTGGTTTTATGTAAAATTTCACATAGTCGGTTTTCATCAAATCTCCACGTTTTGAGACCCCCTGAGCCAGAAAAAACGGTTTTTACCAAGGTGTCTGTCTGTCTGTAGTCTGTCTGTCTGTAGCCACGATAACTTTCGAAAAAATGATCAGATTTGATTGAGCTTTGGCACACTTTTTTATGGCCTAAAAATAAAGAACGAGTTCGTTAACCAGCTATTTTGGATGAAAATTCAAAAAGTGAGCACATTTTGAAAATTGTTTAGACCACTTTTTTTGAAGATTTAAAAATTGTATGTATGGTTGTTAGTAGTCCGCAAAATGACGAAAAAAATATTCTAATGACTTTTCGTGATAAAAAAAAAATTACTGGAGTTATAGCATTTTCAAAAATCCAAAAAACAAACGAAAATGTACATTTTAAGCCGTAAAACGCACGATATGAAAAAAAGTCAAAAGGAGAAAAACGTTGCTTTTTGAACACCCAATAATATTTTCATAACAACTTTTTGAATTTTTTGAAAAATAAAAAATTCAAATTTTGATCGCACAAGAAAATAATGAAAAATCAAAAATTCCATTTTGCTGTGAAACTATGCAAGATACGAGAAAAGATCATTCCACCAAAAATTATGCACCCAAAAAAGATCTACAAATTTCTTATGATTCACTTTTTGATATGTGGCGTAGTTTTTGTTTTATTCGTAAAAAACAGCATTGAAAATAGAAAAATCAAATTTGTAGACGAATAACATGAGCAACGAAAAAAATGACAAGAACAACATTTGTTCATCCAAGGAAGAGGTACAAATTTTTTGTAAATCATGTTTCGATAGGATGCGTAGTTTTTGTTTTATTCGTGAAAATAACATTGACAGTAAAAAAAAATCAAATTTTTGAAAAAACAATGCAAGGTACGAAAACAGATAAATGAACAAAAATTGTGCATTCAAAAAAGATTTACAAACTTGTAATCAATTTTTGTTGTAAGAATATATTCAAAATGAAAAAATTAACTTTTTTGAAAAACGGCACAAGCTAAAATAAAATTTTAATGAATAAAATTTGTCGCCTAAATTATATCATTATTTTTCATTTGAAATCAAATACAAATTTAGTAATTTGTATATGAAGAACATATAACACGAAGCACAAAGTGCACGCTCAGTGTATTTACCAAATCGCACGTCGTAAGTGCGTTCAAACTTTTTTGTTTCTGTCATACGGTGCACAGAACCGAGCGTGGAACGCAAGGTTCAAATGATTTTCAAATCAAATATCGAGCGCGAAGCGCGAGTGTCTGGATGAGAATGTGTTCCTTAAGGTCGATAGAACCTTGAGTAAATAAAGTTCCTTTTCAGTCTAAAATAAAAACAAATGTAACAATCACTTAATATGTAGAGGTTTTGATAATTTTATAATATTTGGAAACAAACTTTTTCTTTTCATCTAAGTCGAACACGAAGTTGAAAAATCTAGAGCAACCGAGCGTAAAGCGCGATGTAGATATGCCCGAGCGCGTAGCGCGAGGTGAATACATAATCGAGCGCGAAGCGCGAGATAAATATATGATCGAGCGCGAAGCGCGAGATCCAATAGTTGCGCGCCCTAGGCGCGCTCAAACTTGCGAGCCGCGCGCGAAGCGCGCGATGAGAATGTGCCCGCGAAGCGGGCAGATTTTTTTTGTTTATAACGTAAAAGATAAACATTTTTTCAAAAAACCGAGACTTCACTGCAAAAGAGAACAATATTTAGATGAGGTATGCAAAATATCAGGCGAAAATATTCAACCGTGCGACCGGAAACTGCCAATCCATTTTATAACGCTGATAAATCCCCTTAAAGTACGTAACTGGTAACAGATTGTTGGCCCTCTCCAAGACCCCCCCCCCTGTTACCGATTCGTAACCGAAAAATCTACACCCCCCCCCCCTCTTACTCTACGTAATTTATGGTTTCCAGGAATAAGAAAATATGGGACTTGAAAGTAATGGACATTTTTTGTATTTAAGATAATACATGCTTTGCAGGATGAAAGCTTCATTTTTAGAATTCTACGTTTTTCCCTTGACTAATTTTTTTTTACTGACCATCAACATTCAAATACTAGCATTTTAATCTTGTAATATTTTTAACATAGGATCTTTTATTAAGGACATTAAGGTATTAAAAGAATATTTCAGATCCAAATTTAAAATTTGCAAATTTATGTATTTAGTTTTAAAAAAATATTTTTCTACTGTAAAAGATGACTTTTTAACAAAATACTTGAATTTTGAAGAGAAAAATTAAATTTGCAAACAAAATAATTGAATTTTCAACCTGCAAAGGTGAGTTCTCAAAAAAAGTGTAATAGTTGATATTTCAACCAAAAAGATGAAATTTCATTCAAAAAATGAATTTTAAAACTAAAAAGCCGAGTTTTCGAAAAATAATTTTTTTTTCGGTCATGAAAGAAAACAAAGTTCACCGACATTGTTGAACCTTCAGGTCAAGTGACGAATCTTCTGTACAAAAATTTAATTTTCATCCAGGAACGGGAATTGTAGATCAATTAAAAATCTATAACGCCTCCCCCATATTACTCCCTTCCTTACCGAGTGAGTCACGCTTACCCTGAAAGAGATATGGCTTAATGGTATAATAATAATAATAATAAATATGAATTTTCAGCAAGAAAATTAATTTTCGAGAAAATAGTTAAATTTTCAACCAAAAGGGTTAAACCTTCCTTCAAAAAAAAAAAAAAAAAAAAAAAAAAATTTCAACAAAGTAGTTCAACTTTTACCGACGCAGTTGAATTTTCAATTAGAAAAAATCACTTTTCACCAAAATAGTTACATTTTAAACCAGAGGAATGAATTTTAAACTAAAAACATGAATCTTCAACCAAAAAAATGATTTCTTAACAAAGTTGTTCAAACAAAAATTTTCCAAAAAAAAGTTGAATCCTGAAATAAGGAAGATTAATTTTCAACCTAACATTTGCATTTTCATCCCAGAAAGATGAGATTTCTACTGAAACAGATGAATTTTTAAATGAAAAAGACGAATTTTCAACCAAAAAAAATTGAATTTTCATCCAAACAAGATTTTAGTTTGACTATTCAACATCATAATATGAGTTTTAAACAAGAAGTGAATTTCCTATGTAGATACTTGAATTTGAAAGCCATAAAGACGAATTTTCAACAAAACAGTTGAATTTTTAACCAAAAAGGATGACTTTTTAACAAAATTGTTGAATCTTCAACTAAATAGTTGCATTTTTATCCAAGAAACATGAAATTCGCACTAAAATAGATGAATTTTTAAATTAAAAAGAAACAATTTCAAAAAAATAATTTTCAAGTAAATTTTCTACGAAATAGTTTAATTTTCAACTAAACAGTTGAATTTTAAACCCAAAATAATGCCTTTTTAACGAAATTGTAGATTTTTGAACCAGACAGTTGCACTCTGATCCAAGATCACATGAATTTTTAAATAAAAAGAAATTTAAAAAAAAATAGTTGAATTTTCATCCAAAAAAGATTTCAGTTGAATTTTCAACACCAAAATATGAATTTTCAACAACAAGTTCATTTTCTACGAAATACTAGAATTTTCAACAAAACAGATGAATTTTCAAACAAAAAGGATGTCAGTTGACTTTTCAACACCATAATACGAATTTTGATCAATATGTACATTTTCTACGCAAATTGTTAAATTTTTAAACCGAAAAGATGAATTTTTAACGAAACAGTGGAAGTTTCAACCACAAAGGATGAATTTTTAACAAAGTTATTGACTTTTCAGCAAAAAAGGTGCATTTTTATCTAAGAAAGATGCAAATTCTACTAAAATAGATGAATTTTCAAATTAACAAAACAAATTTTCCAAAAAATGGTTGAATTTTCATCCAAAAAACAATACAGTTCACTTTTTAATACCAAATATGAATTTTAAACAACAAGTAACTTTTCTACGAAAGAGTTGAATTTTCAACAATACAATTGAATTTTCAAGCAGAAAGGATGACTTTTTAACAAAATTGTTGAATTTCCAAATAAATAATCAAATTTATAACTAAAAAGATAATCTTTAGGATGTGGCAACTGCAAAATCAAAGAGAAACATAAACACGAGACAAATAAATTACTAACAAGAATATTATATCAGTGTTGCCACAAAACTTCATTTTAAAAATTACTCATTTTTCCCTGACCAATTTTTCATTTTCCCTGACCATTAATATTCAAAGACAATAAGAATCTTCAACTTTTAACATTTTAAACTTAGAATCTTTTATAACCATAGTAAAAAAATTTCAAATTAAAATTGAAAAATTTCAAATTTATTCCGCTTGACAATTACTTAAAGTTATAGAAAATCCTGGACTTTTGCAAGATTTTTTTTCCTGAATCCCTTACTTTTCTCTGACTAATAAAATTCCCTGACTTTGCTTAATTTATTGTTGGCTATGTTCGTTTTTCACTCAGCAGGTTTCTTTGGCGCGTCAAGTTAAATTCATATTAAATTTCTGTACAGTTTCTGCGAGTTATTTTTTTGATTTGAAAAATTCGAAAAATGACGTACATGAATGAAGGACCCATCCCTCTACCGTAACAAATCGTAACAAAATTTCTCGACCCCTCGCTCCCCCTTGATCTGCTATGCAATTTAAGTTTCAGCCATAATTTAATTCATCAGCCACAGATTGAGTGAAGTGTCTGATGAGTCAGCGATGTCACCAAGGAAATTAATACGATGTTTTAAATGTCTTGCGACGACGTTAGGAGCAGCATGATGCAGTTGGAAGTTCATATTTTACCGCTTTATGCCTTTTTCGAGCTACCATCATATTATGAAAATGAAGAATGTATATAAATATAAGTTATAATAATGTGTGAAAAAGTAATATAAAAATATTGAGCATCTCTCTTTCTGAAAGTTTTTATCGGGATTTTATCCGGATTCTTTCCTTAGTGACGTCAGCGAATCTTGAGGGGGGGGGGCTTGAAGCTTCACATTTGAAACATCCACAGAACCTAGCAGCACATACGGACGTTTCCACTTTTTGTGTATAATCTGAGATCCGAAGAAGATAGTTTGTGTCCATTGTAGGTCCTGATGAAAACTGGATTTATTCTTGCGCAGACTGTTCTCATTTCAAATCTGCCGGGTGCACATAGCAAATGTTTGATCCAAACTTTTTGATCGTTCTGTTGTTATTAAATATTTTTTTGTAAATAAAAAACGCCATATCTGTGAATGTTATGAAATTTAAAAAAATCTTTTTTTCATAATCACTTACAGAAGTTTGATATGCGCAAATTGTATTCATGGTGTATGTTGAATTAATTCATACGTTACAAGCAAAACAATAAAATAGCGTTTTAAGGTAACACCGTCTCAATAGTACATTTTTTATCACTTTAAAATCTTTTTTTTTAATTAAAAAATACTCGCTGAGACGAAGACAACGTCTTGGAAAATTGTTGTAATTAGAGTATTAGTTTAGTTTTTACAAAATTCGAAATAAATACAAAGCTTCTTAGCCCTCCTCTGTCACTATAGGATGCTGTTGCTGAATACTCCTATACACAGACGTGAAAAGTTTGTATTCATTTAAAATTTCGTAAAAACTAAGCTAATAGTCTGCGTACAAAAATTTCAAAAGAAATTAGCTTCGTCTCGGGGAATACTATATGATAAAAAAAGTGATTGCGAAATGATGAAAAATAAAGAATGGAAAAATACTTTGAAAACTATTATAACTTTCAGAGGTATAGCGTCTTTTGTTAAAAAACAGAAAAAGTTCAATAACAACAAAACGGCTAATAATTTGCTAGGTTCGCCAACCCGACATATGTGGAATCAGGGGAACATTATGCAGAAGAATTAGTGAAGTTTTCATTGCGATATAAAATGGACATAAATGTGCATTGTACACTGAGAAAAATGTTTGTTTGAATCAAACAAATTTTTTCTGAATCAAACAAATTCTTTCTTTGATATAGGGTCAAACAAATGTTTGTTTAATTTAAATAAATTAAATATTATTATTAAATTAAATATTTAAAAAAAGTGAAGTAAATCTTTTTTTTACGCACTTATTAACCTCAAAATTGAGCATTCTTTATAAAAATAATGAATAAGGTCGATAATATGTTTTTTGTTAATCATAATAATTATAGCTATACACGTAAAAGCAGGAACATTTACTCAATCCGAATTTTTACTTCTGTTTAATTTCTAATTGTGCTTCTCATTTCTGAATTAAAAAATCATAAAATAAAATAATTAGAAATGAACCAGAGTTAGACATTTGATTTGAACAGATACATATATAAGTGGTCCTGCTTTTAAGTTTACTGCGATAATTACAATTGATAAAAAACATGATCGATTTCATAAATCATCTTTATAAAGAAAGGAGGTTAGAAATGAAAGACTTACTCACCTGCGAAATATTCAATTATATCCAAGGTAAAGCTCCAAAATTCAAGTAGTTCCAACACTAGAAATGTTGCGTCCATTTTTCATTTAATTTTAACTTTTCCAGTGAATCAGAACCGTTAGAATCACACAACACTGAAAAAAGAACAATGCCTTCAAATCAATCAAAGGATCAATCAATTTAGATTTTAGGTTAGTACCGCAGGGAAACCTGCCGGCAGCGCCGTCGCACGCCTAGCGGCACTTTATAGCACTGCTTTGCATTATATTTTTTGTTCGAATCAAATAAATCTTTTTATGAATTCAAATAAACAAATTTTAAACAAATGCATTGTTTAATAAAAGCCAATTTTTTGTTTAAATCAAACAAATTGTACTAAACAAATTATTTGTTTCAATCAATAGGGCAAATATTTTCCATTTCTTAAAATTAAATAAACCTTTTTTTAATTGAAAATACTGCGAAATTAAATTATATAATAATATATCCGGTTTGTTTGATTTACAAACCTCATAATGCTTCCTACTGTAGAGAACTTGAGACTGACATTTTTGACCTTATACCAAATTATAATAACATTGTACTTACTAGTGACCTAAACACAAATCTTAATGCCACCAACAATTTAAATATTTAAAATCAGTAGTGTTCTACGTCGGATTATCTATAGTTCCCAATAATACCACACAACACACCGACCATTCTAGTACATGTATTGACATGATGATTGTTGATGATGTAGACAAGGTAATTTCTTCTACTCAACACTCAATCTCATTCCTCTCAAACCACGACCTTATCAGCATTCAATACCAGTTCTCCTTTGATCCCTCCTCTAGTATATCTCCTCTGTCTATACGCAATCTCACAAATATAAATGAAGCCGAATTTCTCGAGCACCTCTCTACTTATGATTGGAAAAGAATTTTTATTGAGAAAGATATAAATAGAAAGGTTATTTGTCTAACAACATTTTTATCTTTAGCTTTTGACAAATTTGCGCCTCTTCATACCCTTAAAGCAAAAAAGAAGTCCACTCCTTGGATTACCTCTTATATCAAAGACTTGATGAAAGAAAGAGAGAGAAAACGTAGATTGGCTAAAAGAACAAAAAATTGTATTACTCAAGCCGAATTTCGTAAATTGAGAAACTTAGTTCAAACCAAAATCAGGGATTCATACAATCAATATAATTAAAATTCTATTAAAAACAGGAATAAAAATGAAAACATCTGACGTCTCTTCAGACGACTTGGACTTATTCCTCCAAAACTTTTGGCTCCTGATAACAATTTTTCCCCCGCAGATCTTTTAACAGCCTTCACCACAAAATCCACACTCTTTGCAAACAGCACTCCTTCCTCGTTCGCAGTTCCCTCTACCTTTGATGATACTAAATTATTATTTTCTGACATATCGCAAGAAACACTAATTAAAAAACTCTTAGAGGTAAAATTAGATGCTCAAGGCTCTGATGGTATTTCAATTAAAATGATTCGCTTAGCTTTACCAGCCATTTGTCCTATTCTCTTGCATATCTATAACGCATCTCTACAGGTGGGAATATTTCCTGATACCTGGAAAGAGGCGATTATTCGCCCTGTTCATAAAATATCTAACCCTATCTCTCCCAAAGATTTCCGCCCGATATCCATCCTCTGCGCCTTGTCTAAACCTTTCGAACACAATGCCCATCAGCAACTTGCTGCACGTATTAAAACTAACAATTTAATGGACCCAATGCAATCTGGGTTTCGTGGCAGGCATAGTACTCTTACAGCTACACTTAAAGTAACTTCTGACCTTAAACTGGCAATTGATAGAAGGGAAATAGCGGTTGTTGTCCTTTTTGCCTTTTCTAAGGCGTCTGATACAGTTAACCATAATTTACTATTGACAAGCTCAAATCACTTCACCTCTCAAATCTGGCTTTTAAATGGTTTGAATCTTATCTTAGTAATCGTTCTGAAAGAGTACAAATCAGCAATGGCGAGTGTTCTGATTGTGGGGAGGTTAAAAATGGTGTCCCTTAAGGTTCCACGCTTGCACCCACTCTATTTAAGAGCTTACTTCAAAAGGTACAGGAGGATATTGATTTGGTGGTGCAGTGGGCCTTGACAAATGGTTTCACTCTTAACTAGTGATGGGCACTGCTCGGCCTGACTGTGGTAATACCTGACCTGACCGGTAATGTCCGGTCATGACGGTAAAAGTTGGTAAAACGCGGTCAGACCCAAATATCTCCAACAGGAAAGTTTTTTTTATAGAAAAAAGTGGTTTAGTTGTTAGGACATCCCCTATGCTAAACTTGTACAAAAAGTTCTTCGGTTCTAAATGTTCCAGTTATTCTCAAAGTTATAAAAATGCAAAAAAGCTGAGCATAGCAGACGACACTTTTGACAGTTTCGCGCGAGTTTCGAGG